>JASVER010000096.1:1413616-1700790 GCA_030449065.1 Oceanodroma leucorhoa
GGAGCAGATATCCCCCGGGATCGGCCAGGAGCAGACATCCCCGCTCCGTGCCGAGGAGGGAGCCCATTCCCGGCGAGGAGCACGCGGAGGGAGCCCATTCCCGGCAGACAGCAGAATCGCTCTATGAACTTTCACACCTCTAAATTCACCGTGCTTCTCTGCAGGCAGGAGCGTGCAACAGCCCCATCGCATAGCTAGAAAAGTGCAGGATCTTAGGAAATGCGTTTCCAAATCTTTATGAGATTACGGCAGGGAAGAAACAAAACCAATTCATGTTACTCCTTAATTGGAGCCAACAGTACAGAAACATACTAATTTAAACTACATTTAAAATGTTTCCATTTGAATGCTGTGGACTGGAAGATAACAAATAGTAGCAAATTACTTTTACCTGCTTAAAACAAAGTAATTAATAGTACTTTGGTTATCTTACCTGGAAAGCCAGGCTCTGTTGAGAGCTGTTAAAGCCAAGTGTGAAAACAGTTTGCATGAAACATAATTAAAATTATGACTTGAGTGATCTTCTAAAACATCCCAAAGGAGTCCTGAAGTCAGAGCTATAAGAAAACGACTCCTCTCTACCTCTTGACTTTGTCYCTGAACTGGCTCCTAAACGTCCCCCAGCGCCTCGCGCCCCTTCCGCCGCCGCTGCCGCCTGCCCCGTGCCCTTCCTSCCTGCCGCGGAGGGACCAGCGCCGGCGGGACGCTTCCCAGCGGGGTGCACATCTGGCCACCCCTTGTCCTGGCATCCTGCGACGTATTGYTCCCTTCCCTCCAGCCCCTGAGGACCAATGCAAAACACCCCACCCCACCCCATTTCTGACACCCGGCCCAAAGCGCRCCCTTCTTGTCAGTCCCCATCCCAGCAAAGCCCTGGCACGTCCCCCTGCCAATCCCCGGGGATCGGCCCGAGCAGATATACAAGCAAATACATGGTTATAAAGCAACCATGCACATAATCGTTTTCTTTCCTATACCCACATTCAGTAAATATAGCTCTACATGTCTAGCTACTTTATCCATTCAATTATCAAAGAAGTGAAAATGTTTTTGCAATTAATCATTGTACTTAATGAAAAAAAAAATCAAGAAAACGAAAATTCTGTGCAGCTGCTAAACAACAGGAATATAGGATCGAACAACCTTTTTTTTTTTCCCCAACTGTATTCAGTTATGGGTTTCACACCGAGTTAGAGTACAGAGGTATTTTCTGTTTACTCTTTTAATGAATTACAAGCAATTCCATTATTTACTCTGTTTATTTCCAAATTTTTTCCTACAAACTAGCACATTACCCTCCAAACAGCCCCCTGAATGCAGTGGCTGTACCTCTGTGCAAACCAAAAGCCTTGCTAGGACCTGGGCGCAAACAAATCAGCCCGTTTCAACTAAGCAACTCAGGCACTCACAGAGTCAGGACCAGATTCATATTTCTCACCATGTGGAAACACATACTGTTTTTCAATAGAAAACTGAAACCAAGATGACACTTGGAGAGAAAACTCATCCAGAATTTGGATTTTATCTAAGCCAATCTCCCAGTCAATAACCTGCCCATTCATGCCATCAGTCGCATTTCTGAGCGAACCACAGCTCTGCTTCTGACGTGYGTGACAAGGGAACCAGGCAACGGGGAGAAAAACAACATCTCGCCAAAGGACTGTTAATTTGAAGCTATCATCAGATGTGAATGACAAGGTTACACTGAACACAACCTCCCTGTGTTAGAGAAACAGGTCATAGTTTTATTTTAAATAAATGTCATCGTTATTGCTCCATTTGTTCTTTCCAGGAAAACATAATGATAGAAAAAGACTGAGCAAACACCTCAACATCCCGTGGGTAACTGGTTTTACTCAGTACATCCTCTCCTCTGAAGAGATGAATTTCCCTTGATAAACACTGGGTACAAAGCCATATTTTGTACAGTTTTTTATGGAGCTTTTCACATACCCAAGCACGATTGCTCGGGGCAGTGACTATGTCCTCTGTGAAGCATGTTGTACACACACCCATGACAGGACTCCTTCTGGCTTGTACTTACACTGCACCAGAACCTCCATCCTGGGTTGTCTCCATGTCTCTGAGTCAGCGTAATCCCAGAAGAAATGGGTTCCAAACCTTTTGGCAGGTCATGTCCTTAGGAAACCACATTTCRCCCTACTGTGACACACGCAGAGCCCAGTGGGGACTTCGGTTGGCTCCTCCACTCTTCAGGGGTCCCGGCAAGGGGATGCCCCGTTGGCTGCATGGACCTGGCTCAGCCAGCAYGGGGTGGCTTCGCTTGCAAGACCTGGACTCTGTTACCTCTACCTCCAGCGAGGAGGTCTGTAGAGCTCCAGCCCTGTGACGCTACTGGCAAGATTAACACCATATCAATGGGAATGCGTGCAGTACAGGGACGTTTGGCTACGGGCCGTTTCTGGCAAGATCCACCACTGGGAGGATGACACCGAATTACTGGGGATGAACCTTGTACGAGAAAGTCCAAATGGCAGGGGTGACCGCCCAAGGGTCATCAGAGAGCAGCAAAGACACTCTTTCAACATTAGACCCTGCCGCACATGTAAAGAAAACATTTTAAACTCTATTCCCCTAATGCTTTATAATTTGGCACACCAGGTTTAAGCAGAAGAATAAAACCACATTAAACTGTAGGTCTCTTGGCATTAGAAAGATGCGCAGACTCCTGATTCTTCCACAGAGAATGCATGCGTGTGTGTGTTGGTTAGTCTACACGGATATTTGGGGTATGTTTGCCCTGGAAAGCAAACGAGGACACGTGCATGTGCACAGCAGTCACAGTCTTCAGCCCTCTGACCTGGGAATGCTGAATTACTTCGGTACGGAGCAAACGCAACRCCACACCACTGACGGGGTGCGGATCCTCCCCCGAAAGGAACCCCCCTCCTTTTCTTCAAGTTGGCCTGCTCGAACTAGTTGGCAAAGGGTTGCAAGTAACCAACGTCTTAACAGAAAAATCAAGAATGTTCATGAAGTGCAAAGAGGCTAAATTCACTGGAAAATTTATTCATGGTATATAATTCTGTAATACAGTGTCTAACAAAATTACACTCTGAGCTGCATGGTTAAACAGTACTATTTTGCTGCAATCAACGTTTAATTTTTTTGCAGAAAGTCTTGATTTCAAATATCCTGGAAATGTTTAACAGCTGATATTAATAAGAGTACAGATTTAATATAAGGCTCTTTATGCCACGGACATRATAAGCATCATGACAAGTGGTGTAACTATGGCAACTATATTTTTTTTCTTTCTTTTTCCACTGAACAGCAAGAACAGACATCTCACTAGATGCAGTGCCAGACTCTTCTCCCAGGTAAGGCTCAGTGCTCCGCGTTACAGAGGAGTAATTAAGCCAAACATCAGGTCCCGGGACTGGAATGCTTTTCTTTCCTATTATGTGYGCCTGTTGTGTTTTATGGGCATTTACATGTATTTAGCCATTAACCTAATTCCCTCCCTTTTTTTTGCACTATGGCTAGAAAATAAAAACAGGCCTTTGTTTCCTCCTGTCAGACAGAGTTCAAAACCAACAATCTCACCTCAAAGTCAAAATACCTATTTTCATGAACAAGAGGATGCTCTCCTCTTTAATGCATCACCATACGTCACTGAAAGAGACGCACACATTTCTTTCCTGAAGCCAATAAAGAGAAAAAAACCCCTGTGATGTTTTCCAGAGATGCTGGGTGTGAAAATGGTGCCTATTTGCARTAAGAGAGAAACACTGAGAAAGACTAATTTCTTATGTGCCATTTTTTTGATTTGCTGCTGCTTCCTGGCCCCCAAAACCCAAACAAGCCCAGGCCCCTGCTGCGCAAATATATTCTCTGTTTGCTATCTGTGTCAACATAAAATAATATCTATCTCATTTTACAGTATTATTTTATGTCAGTGACAAATGAATGCTCAGCTGTGTCTCCTGCTCGTTTTACTCACATGCTCCTTCAGTTCATCACCACTGTCATTTCCGAGCACTACACTGAAATTTTCTATGGGTTTGTTTTCCACAAGGTGACAAAATATATCAAGGCTTGGGTAAAATCCCCAAAGGTACACAACCGCACGCAGGGACCGGCTTGTATGACGTTATGAGACCCATGGCCGTGTGCTGCAGATGCAGACGGAATTCCCTGGCCAGAGGCGCGACAGCTATCAGGTAACTGGGGCTGTAACCCACGGGCAGTTACTGGGGTACGCTGGATTTTGTGACGGACAGCCATCATTCTTTTCTAACCCCGGTGACTGTAGCACGCCTCAGCACACCGTGGTTTTGTACCACTGAGGTTTTTTTTCTATTCTTACCTATACAGTCTTCGAACGGTTTTCTTCATGCTTGTAATCATATACACAGAAAACTGCAYGGATTCACGCCTTTATTTTGAGAACTTCATTTACCTGTAATATTGCTTATTTCAGTTTTCCTGACCTTTCTACTCCATTATTACTATGATTAGCTTTTTGAACTCGCTTACCAAATTTTCAATAGGTTTGTGAACAAATACTCTTTCAGCTAACCCATTGCCACTGGTTCTGCCTACTGGTGGAAACACTTTGTACCTGCTTGCCTGTGAGCTGTTCCACTAACGACCAGACTCCAATGATTGCAAATATCATTAATCTCAGAAAAATACACAACAGACAGAAAAAAAGAAAACAAAAAATCTTTTGTTCTGAGTAAAAATGCAGCAGCAAAGTCACCAGGTCTAACACAGAACTGAAATCCCAACAGCGAAATTCAAGAGGAACAGGCTCCATTCGTTCCCAGCCAGTCACGGGTCCCTTTTTCTGCAGGGACAAAGGGAAAGGGAGCGTTCCCCCATCGATCTGCTGGTGGGGTTTTTGTTCAGRGAACTTCACTGCCACGTGTGTTCAATCCTGTTACTTCAGTGGCAGCAATGAATAGACCTCCTTTACACCCRAGGGGAAGAAAATTTGTCACCCATTTAATACAGGTTTTGCACCTGTATTACCGTCCATATAGAATTCATCATAAATATAAGCTACTCACTTCTAAACCAGATGTTAGATGTCCTTAAAATAATTCATTTTGCTGTCCTTTGCTCCCTGCAGTATGTGACAGCTGTTAGGGTGCTGATGGCTGTAAAACCATTGCACGGGAACCAAAGCAGAGCTTCTTCATAGATGTTTTAACTCAGCACAGAATTTTTAATTTTATTTTTTTTTTTAGTGAAAAAAAGGAAAAACTATACCTTGCTTTGACAAACGGGAAAATAAAATGTGTACCGGCAGGCACGCGTTACCGGGTGCTGCTGGGCAGCGCTGAGCGGGACGATGCGCGTAAGCGAAGAAATCCCTCCCTGCCATCCCTGAGCCGAGGTAACCGGATCACAGCAGGGAATGGCCACCGAGCATCAAATTGAAGCACAACTATTGCACTTCACAGTCTGTTAGAAATATTTTCTTTCCCAGAATATTGCATCTCAAGCACGCACCGGAGGCCCTTCTCTGCTGTCCTGTCTGCACACCGAGCCCGACTATTTAACTGCGCCGGGGCTCCTCCACGGAGGCAGCCCAGCGAGGTGGGAGTACTCACGGCTTGTCCCAYGTGCGCTGCCTCGGAAATCCAGCTGCGGCGTCAGCTGGTGACGGCTGCTTGTCTATCTAACTGTTAATAATAATAATAATAATGTGATAAATTCAGTTAACTGATTGTAATAACCACAGGCAAACTAAAATGGCTGCAAAACAATTTTCTAGCAGTCAAAAACCACCAACTGCAAACAAGATCAAGAAAATCTGCTAAGACTCTAAATTGTAAAACCTCAGATTTAGCTTCTGTACTACCTCTGAGGCCAAAACACAGTGCAAAGTTTAGCATATGCGTCCTTCAGTCTTTGACTTAAAGGCCGTTAGTTGTTCTCTCCTAAAATCCCTTTTCTATCCACGCTTTCATCCTCAGTGGCCAGCCACCATTGTGTGCCGGAGTTTGTAAATCTTTCTCGGGCTTGGCAGATTCCCGATTGTGTCGAGTCAGGTTTTGCAACTGAGGTTACAGATCATGGCTGCTCCTGGGGACGCTTTTGTTATAATTATAGTAGCAATAACAATTAAAAGAGTACACATCCCGAAAGCTGCAAAATGCAATCGTAATGCTTTCTATTGCTTGGGAAGGGGAGAAGAGAAATATGACTCCAAATATTGCAATGTCCTAGCCTGGGGCAATTCCAGTGATTTCAGTGAAATTAAGCTGAGAATGTCAAGTCTGATTTCATAATCCTACAACTCGTTATCTGAGTCACCTCATTAACACAGATGAGGATGTGAGTGCACGTAAGAGACTACAGCAAGCTACCACGTGAGAACAACATCAAGTGAGTCCTGACAAGGTGACATTTACCCTGCTTGGGAGAAAGAGAGTCATTATAAATATATGGAAGACAAGAGAGCCAAAAGCCTTTGTCTTTTCCCTGATATTACAATTTATGAATTTGACAAATTCTCCCTGAGAGGATGTAAGGACTGATAAATTAGTCAAAGGGAGAACTCAGCGCTACTARAAGTTTATTAGGCAAAAAAGCGAGAGAGGGACTGGTCCATGAGGTATAACAGTATATGCAAAATTTACAGCTCACTCTTCTTCCAAATTTCCTAGGAAAAAAGATCACATAAAAAGACAAAGAGAAACAATGGAACAAAAGAGGAATACTAATACTAATATACTAATTAATACTCATTTGTGTCTCAAAGACCTTTATCTAGCTACCTAGCTTTTGATATCCAAAGCACTGATAGCCACGAATTGTGTTTTACGTAGCATTGTTCAAACATCAAACTATAAGGTGGTCACTTAAGTGCATAAAGAATTTCAGTTTTTAGAAAAGGAAACAGTCTGACACTTTCCTGCATATTTACAAATCTTGTATCATGTAAGTCATGAAAGGTGTGAGACAGTCSGCAAATTAATTAATATGGGAGCACGCAATTATGTGAACGTATTAAGACGCATCATCAAAAGCAGTTATTTGGAGAAGTAAAAAGAAAGTAACGCAGCCCCCAAACCCAATCCTCCTTCAGACAGGAGGGGACCTGGCACAGGCTCCAGCAGGAACCGTGCTGCGCCCGCAGGCTGCAAACTCCCAGGGTCCCGTGGCATCTACTGGCTTGTTACTTGCACACTTACGGGTTTTTCCAGCAGAATTTCCTGGCCATATAACAATATTAAAAAAAAAAATAATAATCCATGAGCAGCTGGAGTCCAACTATGCTTAACAAGGTCAAAAGGACGAAGACTTGGCTTCCCCTGACCGACCTTTAGGTCTCATTCAAGCAACAGTTGCARAAGACCTATTTCTGAGAGGTTTTAAATGAAACCTTTAAACAACACATACTGCTCTCAGCCATACAAAGTGCTGTCATGGCTTAAAAATATATATATCCATTGTGAGGGATACCCTTCACAGTTTGAAATGTCATGAGAAGAGTCTAACCTCGCATTGCCAAGAAGGATAATTGCAAACCCCCTTGTATCACTCACAAGATGGTWAGGGAGATAATAGTTTCTGGCACTGGTTTGGCTGCCGGGCAACAGGATGCTGTCATGGACATATAAAACCTGAAGGAAAACATTGATTCAAATGGATAGTGAGACCTTGAGAAACTGGTAAAAATTAAAATGCAAATTGAATGTGCAAATGCAAATGGAGGGGGGAGGAATTACATTCTCAGAACACAAGTCCTGCTTTTTTCCTTTTTTTAAAGGAGAAATCTGGAGAGAGCAGCTGCCATGGCCCCACGCTGGTCGCTGCGGGGATGGGGTGCTGCTCCGCTGCCCCGCGGGGAGCGGGGAGGGCTCTGCTCTGCCCCRGAGCCCCCGGCCACGCCGGTGGGGGGGGGTCCCAGGACAGCACGGGAAAGGGAACTCACCAAAACCGATGAATGTGTCAAAACCATCAAACAGCACATTTACGTTTCAGTCGTCACTCTTCAGAGCATACCAAACKGTATTTTCTTTCCAGCATATTGGTCTTAAGGCACTTTAGGTCTCCACGTCTTCATCTCTTTAGCGGTTGTGTCTGTATAAATCTTTTAGTTTAAAAAATAAATAAGACAATATCAAACCGGCAAAACTGTACCCGTGGAAAACAGGCCTCACTACGGACACCCCTCGGTGCGTACAAAATTAAAGGCTGTTCAACTGTTCAACCTCATCAAATGTAGCTGGGCTACGGCTTGSAAAATATGTGCTACTGCATAAGTAATTTCTGGAATAAATACTTACATGCCAGTTTCCAGCTTAAATTTGCAAAAGTACTGGAGTGCAAGGAGCCTAACGGCGCGTAGAAGGGACCCCTGTGCATCTCTTGATCAGCGTGTGCGCGTTAGAGATGCGTCCCTAACAGGGAATGACCACCGGAAAAGCAGCTCAGGAGAAAAAGTACGCGGCGAYGATAAGAAGAGGAAGAAAAAAATCACCTCTGAACTGTAGAAAATGGAAAATAAAAAATGCACCTATGGTTCATAGCGTGGCACAACAGCAAATTGTGTTTTATCTGCTTTATCAAACTATGTTAMGCAAAGTTACACAAAAATAAGCGTTAATGTTCCTGAGGAGGAGCAATTACAATACAGTCTGTTGCAAACACGCCTTTTGCTAAAGCTTTAATAAGCGCTGCCCGACCAACGTTGAGCAGTATTTCTGCACGTCCCCTAAACGAAACACAGCCAGCCTTGCTCTGGTCAGCCCCTCCGGAGCCCAGGGTGGGGGGCTGGGGACAGGCAGGAGGCACGAGACAGTGTCCGGCGCAGGGGCAGGCGCCAGCCCCGGGGCTGCAGCCGCCTCGCTGCCACCAAATAGATGTTCCCTCCATTTCCCCGTTATTGCCTGGGCATAGAGTCACAGAGCGGTTTGGGTTGGAAGGGACCTTTGAAGGTCATCTAGTCCAACTCCCTGCCATGCACAGGGCATGGTCATAGAATGAGAGAATCATAGMATAGTTTGGGCTGGAACGGACCTTTAGAGACCATCTAGTCCAACCCCCCTGCAATGAGCAGGGACATCTCCAACCAGACCAGGTTGCTCAGAGCCCCGTCCAGCCTGGCCTTGAAYGTTCCCAGGGATGGGGCATCGACCACCTCTCTGGGCAACCTGTTCGTGGTCCTTCGCACCATGTTCAAAACAACTGTAAAAAGCGGTTTAAGTATCGGCTGAGAACAGGGAAAATGGTCAGGTTTTGTGGTAAAAAGTAGCTGAAAACAAAATGCAAAGCCCAGCTCCTGCAGAGGAACGGGACCAGCCAACTCCTAACCCCAAMCCCAAATTTCTGTAGTTCAGAGCACTCACATTTTCTAACCTGGAGGAAACTGGGGGAAGTCTGTGCTCTTCAAGAACTGAGCTTTCCTCCAGGAGGGTGAGAGAAAACCAATTTTAACTGAAAAACTTGCTAAAAAAGGAAGTGAATTTGCTTGTACATTTTATGCTTAAGCACCTCCACTGTTGCTTGAAATCCGTTCTGCAGATGAAGTTTTACAGCCCATGGCACGGAGGGTGCCCCTGCAGCAGCCGCGCTCTGTGCCGGGCGATGCCGTGCCGGGCGATGCCGTGCCGGTGCGGGGGCGGATGCCATCCCTCTTGCACCGCTTCTTGCGCAGACCGAGGTGAGATCTGAGGCTCCACACCCCCACCAGCACCCAGGCGGTGCAGGGGTCCCTCCCAGCGTGACTTGGCCCATGATCAGCCAAATAAAGTAGAATCTACCGTGTCAATAAAATAATTTAGAACTTGGGAAACAGGAAAATATGTATTAGGGACTAATTTGGGGTGTTGCACAAGCTTATTTTGATGTATCTCTGGGCAATACTTTTAAAACAAGCATATCATCGATAGAAGAACTTTATAATGTTTAGTTTTTCAGTAAGCCATTCTAGAATAAAAATAGATGCAGTGAAGACCTGTCAAAGTCTTTTGCTTATCAATTTTGACTGCAAATTCTCRTTTCTTAGCAGTCTCCACTGAATAGAAAATCCTTCAAGTGAGGTTAAACACAGAGCACTTTCTCAGGATGAAACTAGCCAGGTTTAAAATGAAAATKATGCTTCAATCCAGAAAATAATTATTCTATACCACATACTCTAAGGTGTGACAAGCTACAGAACATCACAGAGTTTGGACCCAAAGCCTTCAAAGAGTTGCCCAGTCCCCAGAGATGCTGCTGCTGGATGGTGTAGGTGGCCCTGGGGGTGCCCCRGGGTCCCCGGGACTGTGCGCAGGAGGAGGAGAGGCACGGAAAATCCTTGGCCTAGAGAGTAACTCAAACTATTTACCTCTTTCAACGTAAGCCCAAGATCAGTTTAAAACCACGTCATGACTCACATCACAACAGCTTCATTATAGCATAATCTAAGTAATTGCAACTATATTCTAGGAGAGATATGACCGAGAAACGTAATGACTTCACACAACATGGTGCTGCACATACCTTACAAATGATCTCAACGCTTTGCAATCACCATGGAAATTTCTCCGCATACAGATTAAGTCAAAAATGACTTATAAAGCAACTGAAAACCTTCTGGAAGCAGCACACTGGGCACAAGCCCTGGGAGGAGAGCCCCTGCCTCGGACTGTGGCTGAGCTACCATCGCTCCTAATACGACTATAATTGTTTAACAGCCTCAGTGGTGTTAATGGCCTGCTTGGTATAAAAGCCAACCCTCCCAGCTCTGCCTTGCAGAGAGACACAGTGATTGGCATTTTCAAATTAATTCGGTTAGTACTGGAGATCTACTCATTGCCCAAAGCAGTGCCCAGGACCAGCTTTGGAGAAACCCAACGTGAATTCAAGAGGAATGCAGAGTTCARGGATCTGCCAGCTGCAGTACAAAGTTCAGGAGACATTTCTGCTGAGCAGGTAGCTGCTCCTCTTTGTGTCCTTAACCCCTCGCAGCCGAGCACTGCRGCACATAGCTAAGGTGAAAAGGTTAGCTGCTGTTTGAAAACCTGAGGCCAGACCCTCAGCTAATATCACTTGACATTGCTTCTTCAAAGCAATGGGACCACTGTGGTTTAGACAWGCTCAGCATCTGGCCCAGATCGAGTCAAAGTTCAGCAGAAAAAACAGACAAATGATAAAAAGTTGCTGATGAGTTGCACTGTTTCACCATCATCCCTGCTAAAACAGCTTGAAGTGTTGAAGGACTACCAGCACCATCTTGTTGGAAAAAGCAACTGAAATTACAATGCTCAGTAATAACAATCCAACCAAAAAAGCAGGGGGACACTCTCCATTTAGCCTCTCCTTGACTGCTTTTATAAATGTTATGACAGACTTCAGAGCACGGCAAGCTCATGGGCACCACTCAGGTCCTTCCCAGAGCAAAAAAGGATCCCGTGCCATGGTTTTCTTTGTACTTCTGACACCGAAGCGAATCCCTGTTAAGCAGTATGTATTATATGTGTAGCAAAGTGYTCAGTAACTCCAGTGTGCTGAAGGGACATGCCAAAGAAAGCCACAGTCTTTGCACCAGCTTAGAAGAAGAATTCACTGACCTTGGCACGAAGCGTCAGACTGCTGCCCTCAAAACATTATGGTCCTTGCTCATCAAGTCCAGGAGGCAGCAGGAGAGAGGAGCCGGCTTCCCGGGCCYGACGTGACCCCCTCTGCAGTGCATGAGCATCTCACACCATCATCCGCGGGAGCCGGCGCAAGCTCAGGGAGCACGGCACCGCTTGCCAGCCTTGCGCTGGGAGGCTCTGAAAGCCCGAGGGATGGATCCAGGTCTTTCAGATATCACAAGCACTTTAGTCACTGGACTGTCTTTTCCTCCTGACCTGTAAGCACATTGCTTGGAGATGGATCAGGAGAAAAGTGCTGCAGGTATTTCTACAGTACCAAATGCAACTCCATAGCTCTGCAAAAGCWTTTGGTGTTTCTTTGCCTTGTCCAGGTGATGGACAATTTTTTCCCCTGACCCAGATACCACATAGAGTTTTTCAAGCCTTGCATTTTCATCAGTCTCAACAGTAAAGAAGTCCTATTTGTCACTCACAGGAAACAATTTAAAAGCATTATAAATGCATCTCTCCGTGCATCACATACCTGACTATATCAATTTCTGCTAACAGCTTAAGCACTGTGTTCRTACCTACATACAAATATGTTACTAGCAAAACAAGTGTCAGTTTACAACTAAGTTGATGTTTTCCTGATACCATTGCTTTGCTTTTAATACACTATATTGTTTCTTGATGGTTTTTGTTTTGTATTCCTGGAAGAACAAATCAAAGCATAGCAACCAGAGCTACAGCAACCAGCCCAGCTGGAACAGAAACACTCACGGGTGAGAAATGGAAAACAATACCTGATGCAGAAGAGCACTGGCATGGGCAAGACCATCACAAGCCCAAACCATTCTCAACTGTAGCATTTTTCATAGCTTGGCATGGCCCAAATTTTAAAATCTGCTTAAAGAATCTGAATGGCCAATCGCTTTTTATAGGATAACAAAATTATTTGTGTGCCTTTGCAGATAGCAATTCTTTACATTATACAATAAAGTTACATGGAAAAAATAATTTTTAGAAATCTGTGTGAGCTCCTAATTCTTTAAATTTTAAACCTCTATAAAATTTTATTAAAAAAAAATGATTTCTCCTGAGATTTAGGGTCTCTTCTATGCCCCTCCCATTCTTCTCATCTCCTTCCTTTAGCAATTTCATCTTCATAGTTGCCCTTTACTCTTTCACATTTGATTTGCCATAATACTTTGAGTGGCTCCTTCTCCCCTCCGACTACTTTGTAATATTTCCCTCGACACCAGCCACCGTCAACCTTTCTGACCCTGGCCCTCCGGTGAGGCAGGTCGTCCTGATGTTCGTAAAGAGCTTCACACCTTAAATAAGGCTTTCGGCCTGAGCTGTGTGAGTTAGAATAATGGGCATGATTCAAATACAATAAAAAGCAATTTGAACACTTCACAAGAACTTGAGCTGAATTGAAACTGGAGCTGTGGCAATTTACACCAGCTAAAGATATTAGTGTTTTTTTTCCTATGTCTCAGAGACTSGGTTCAAGCACATTCCTACCTTTGCTGACAGAAGTTCTCACCTATTAGAGACCAGCTAACCATTCTGAAGGCTGTATACAGCAATTTCTTCTAGCACCAAATGCACAGTACGGCAGCAACCTGGCCAGTACCTTTCACACCTTTCACCTCCCCAAAGGAGTGGGCAAAGCCGTCTGAGCACACACACGGAATTGCAGATATGAGAAATATTTATTAACGGTTGTTAATTATTTGTCTCCAATATCAAATGCTTCCTCATTCCCCTAATTTCACCAGAAAAGCAGTAATTCCTGGCTGATGAAGTCACAAATACGAAATTAGCTCACAAGATCACCACACAGGCAGTCACAACACTTAGAAAAAGCCAGCCCYCAAAAATTGTTCACTCGTGGTTATTCAGGAGTGGTCACCGGGATCACCCACGGTGAAAAAAGTATTTTGCAAACTTTTTTTGAGCCATTTATAATTTTAGAGTAAGGAAGATTGCTCACATGTTAGCAAATGTTATTTTTATGCTGCCAGGCAACCCTGCTGGTAAAGCTGCTAGAAATGACTCAGAAAACATTTTGTCAGTTGTTAGATCTSATTGCCATAATTAACTTTTGATGATTTGTTTGTTCCTTTTTTAAATTGTTACCAAATATCTACAACTTCAAAGGCTTTATTGAGATCCACCTCCACTGGTGGGAAGTAGAAGACCCCCAGTCCCTTGTTTCGCTGGGGCACAGCACAGGGATTAAAATCACCCACGTCCTGGGTCTCCCCTTTTCAAAGCAAGCCCTTCACATGGGAGCTTTTGATAATGGCTACGTGAACAATTTTTAAGTTAGATACTTGTTTTAGCATAGCCGCACTAACGCACATTCCTCATTTATTTATGTATATAGCTATAATCATAATAATAATTTGAGAAGAAAGTAATAAGAAGCTAGATTTTTCCTTACCTTTTTGGAAAGCAGGCAAAAGCTATACAGTAGGTGGAAGAGTGTACCAAGTAACAGATTTTTGAACACTCTTTCGTACTGGTGGTATGCAGTCTACAGGAAAAGTAAATACATTGGTATGTATAATACGTCTGTTCACAATAAACTCTTCAAAGTTTGCCCTGTCATGGAGGCCATGACATTAATCCAACTGAGGAGCTCAGATTAGAGCAGCGACAGTGGAAAGCTGAGAGGCACCACTGCATGACATTAACTCTGGGTTAGAAATAAATGAACCAGTCCACAGAAGTTCAGGTACCTCTGAACATGGGAGCAGCTGCTCAGAAAAGAGCGGGTCTGTTTGATTATTTTTTTTTTTCTTCTCTCCCCTGAACAAACTCTGGAACATTTTGGCTTTAGCTTAAGACTCCCCAGTCCTTCCTCACCCATGCAGTCACTCTCAAGTTCCTGAGCATCATGGACAACCATTTTAGTTTTTTTCCTCAGAAAGATGTAATAGGCAACGTCATGTCAGCGATGTTAAGGATGRACAGGAATGAATACACAAACACACCAGGGCACAGGACGGGAGCATTTGCACAGCAGTGTCTGCACGTCTGTCCGAGGCAGCAGATACTTGTGTTCCACATACACTATCCACAGCTTACTGATGGGAACCCACAAAGCCAGTGTCCATTCTCAAGGCACGGAGAGAAACGAGGAGGGGCACAGGCTGCTCTCGCTGCCGTTGCAATAGGGAGGAGCCGGCAGCGGACAGGAAAGTGCTGTTTTGAAATGGAAGCATGCAGACGATGCCAGGTCTGTTTGGGGACAACAGGCAGCGATTGCACTTCACTACTGAAAACTGAAGCGACTGCCAAGTTAAGTTCTACTCAGTGCTAAATAAAGGAGAGAGAAAAAATCATCTTGAATATCTCTGCACAGGTACTGACCCCTCAAAGCACCTGCTAACTTAAAAGTCCACAAACTTACAACCCTCCTGAAAATTAGACCCTTAYAAGCTTTTAGACCTTAAAGTTTTCTGGCTAGTCCAGGGTGACACACCTTTCCTTTGCCACTTTTCAACAAATATCAACTAAACTYCTCGGGGAATGTGTTCTCCTCCCACGAGCTGCTCTTTCTTTCCACAGTTGTCACTTCGATGCACTTGGTCTTTGCCACAGAGATGCTGCATGCCCCCTGTTCAATACTGTATAGTACTGGGCTACTCTGCAATACTCTTATCTCAGAGCTTTATCAGTAGAGCAGAGAAAAGCCAGAAAAAAAAAAGGGGTAGGCTTGACCATGGCCATTCTCATAGACTGCGAGATTTTTCCCATGAGATTGGAAATGRGGACACTGGAAGACCAACACTGCCTGTGCTGCCGAGTCCCGAAAGACCCTACCCCAATTCCTGCAAGGAAGCATCTTCCCAGAAGAGCCGCTCCCGGGAAGCGCTGAGCAGTTCGGTTTCCTTCTCAGGGCTGCCTCAAGAGGGAAATGCATGAAAGCAAACGCCCTTCCAGTAAGGTCTGCTCGTCCAGCCTGCGAGAAGCACGACCTCCTCATTAGCAAACAACCGAGATGCTGATTTCCCTGTCACTGTGTTTGGTAAAGCCATGAATTAAAACAAGTTGCTGAGGAAAAGGAGCAATTACATGTAAATCTCAATATAAGTTAAGTATGGTTTGGAGGTTCAAATGTTTTTCTCAGTCTGACACTCTGCTCTTGCAGCAGAAACACAAGCAGACAACTGAGCAGAAGCGCTCACTATCTGTTCAACTTCAGACTTGATGAGAAGCATCTTCTCAAATAGTGTGAAATTCGACCAAAGACACGAGAGCAGAATGAACTCGTTACACGGATGAAAGCTGCTGTGCACCAAATTCTGCTCATCTGAATCTGATGCAAACACGTATCAGCAGGAAAAAGCCATTGAATGAGTAAAACATGCACATACCAGATGGCAAACTGGAATGATTAAGAGAGTTTTCATAGGTAACACCAGTTTAGATTGAAAAGCTTGGCCTTAATATGTCCCATTCGGCACGAAAGCCCTCCCAGGACATGGCTGGGGAGCTCAGCTTGTGAAATTTCTTGCTTCCCATATACCCTAAATAAAAAGCTGCAACGCAGTGAGTCTCTGTTCCTCCTCATGGCTGGGATATAAGGTCACTGCATTTCAAGTGATTTTCCTCCCACGTTAATGCAGTTTCTTCTCTTATACTCACCCTAAAACCCCCATGCTTGAGCCCAGCTCTCCTAAGTGCTCTGCACATTTTTTCTGAGCTCAAATTCCTGCAGATCACCCGAGAGTTGTGTGCAGCGCTTCCATACGATGCTCAGCGCCGCTGCTGAGGACCGCCTGCTCTTAGGAAGCCACTCAGGTAATTTATAGGCCTTCCAGTTTTACATGGACATCTTCAGTTCATTAGGCATTCTTTTAAAGTTTACTAAATCATGGAGGTTTTTTTCAAGGCTATTGTTCTGTAAAACCATTCACATTGTGCTTTTGGCTTTGACTTTGGCATATAAGTAGGACAGGYCATAAATTCGGGCTTAGTCACCAAATTCCCCAATGTTTGGAGGTACATGAATCCCATGCTGGTGGCTCAGTGCTAATCGGTTCTTAGGAGGTATGAAATATTTGTGTATTTTCAATAGAAATGGCAACTCCAGTCTCCGGTACTTGAGCAAGCCATGAACAGCAGCATCACCAGGAAAATACATTAGAAAATCAAACTGGAAAACCCAACTGTACTTTTGCACTTAGGAGAAAACACTTGGTAGCTAAGCCAGATCAGCATCTAAGCTAGCTTTGCASAGTGCTGATGAGTCTCAGGCTCATCCTTTAATCCCCTTCAATTAATTTACTCTCAGCCCGAGGTAGTGACTCCCAGAGGAGCCTGGCACAGGACTGACAGCCAGGACTTCCCACCCCTGTGCTCCTCAGAGCAGCAGGGCACAACCGGGACGGGACCTGCTGCAGCTGCCCACCTCCCCTCCGCCTCGGAGGCAATTGTTAGCCACCGTTAGTGGATCAAAACCAATTTAAAAAGAGAGATACCGAAAAGACATTGTTTTTGTTTTCTTCTGGAGAAAGATACTTGAGATTGAAAAAAAACGCTCATAGCATTGATGCAAACATCTGGGGCAATTTTTATTCACATTTCCTATTTTCCAGTTGCTAAAATTCTGAAAAATTCCCCATCYGCTGTATAAAATATTTTTTGAAGTTAAATTGCTATGAAAACATCAAAACCTTATTTATTTATTGAGACCATATTCAAAATTTCACTAAAAATGTGGGGAGATTTGCTTGGATGGCATTGCTTTTTTGAGCTCATTAATATGGTTTTCAATTTTTCCACCTAAAAATGGTACGGTAAACATTTTTTTTTAAATAAAATACTCAAAAAAAAAAAAGAATCTCAATTCAGGTATTCAATGAATTACTTGTATAGACACACATGCTGAATGTTGCCTGATAAGGGGGTTGATTGACAACCTATTGAACACTGTAGGAAAGCTCCCATTAACTGTAGTAGTAGCCCACACTGGGACTAAATGTACCCAAATACTTTAAGTACAGCAGTAGTTTATTTCATTTGATTTTCTAATACTTTTTATTAATACACAGGGAATGAAATAGTAGCAGTAGGTGCAGCTGATAATATGAACAGATGGTACTATATATATAAATAATTAAAAGATTTAAAAGAAAATTTATTTTCCAAACCATAAAAAATTTAAAAGCCCAGTACTTGGAGAAAGACATATAAATTAATACTACTGCACTTTTCCTGACTGGCTAGGTTGAACAAACAAATTTATATGCTTTAGAATCCTACATGTAAGCAAATAAGTTCACAGAAAGCTTTCTCCCTTCACGCACACTAATTTCAAATTTGTGAGGGTTTTATTCCCGGTGGACTTTACCCCAGCTTTGAGTCAGTGCTAACAAAACCGGGACCGAGGACTGGATGCTTAAGGCAGAAACTGGTACATCTCGGCGAGYGGGGGGATTCTGTCCCTTACTTCTCCTGACTCTTAAAAACACATTCTAATATATAGTCCTGGATGAAAAAATGTTGTATTTTACCAGGAATATGGCAGGTTAAGTGAGCAATATTTCTTTTTAATAAACACATCCCCTTCCCAGGGAAGAATCTGACTGTTCTCTGGCAGGGGGGGATATTCTCAGAAGCCTGAAAACAGCAATAAGATGCAGCACAGGAGAATGGGACCAGGAGGGGAAACCCAGAGCAGGGAACCCCCAGGCTGCAGTTCCCACAGGGGTCTACCTCTGCTTCTACCCTGAACATGTCATCATCGGAACTTTTATATTTTTCTTGTTGCTCAAGTCTTTGAGTGGAAATTTTTAGATTTYTATTTTTCCGGAGGAGAAACTAATTCCAACCCCTTTGACCAGAATGTAGCGAAATGCCGCTCAGCAACACACGCTCACCTGCCCCSTCCCAGCTCTCTTTCAAAACGCTCCCCTGCCTCTCCCTCCATCCCCAAGGGCCTTTCCCACCCGGCCGCCCCCGGGGAGCGCTCGGAGCTGGCGCCCTGGAGGGTCCCACCTCAGGAGCGGCAGCATCGCAGCGAGTAGATTTAGAGACCAGAGACAGTGGGAGGGGTTCCTTCACCATGGCCAATATTACCCAACAGAAATGTGACTTGGCAGAGGACTCTGCAACTCTCCCTCYTGCTGGGTAATACCCTAACGCGGGAAAGAAACAGATTTCCTCTTGCAGTGAGGGCTCTCTTCAGCGTGACTGGAGGAGGCATAACACGGTCTTTAATTTATGAGAAGCATTTCCTTACTGTCTTATGTCAGAATCATGGTTCAGATAGTTCAGCTAGTTCAGTTTCCAACGACAAATTTTGTTTTTCCAGTTAGAATATATTTTGTATACCTGCGTGATCAGACATCAGAGAAAAATACTCARGGGGTGAACAAAGGGAGGAAAAGTGCTGTGTCAATAATTCGCTGGCTGTTTCCACTTTGCTTTGACAGCAGAGTTTCTGCTTTGAGGCAGTTAATAGACAGTTAACAGACAAGAAGTGGCAGGGATTTCAGCAGCAAATGGATGAACGGATCACGGGCAGGGAAAGGGCATTTCTCCACATTCAGATCTGTTTTTCATAAAAACTGCAGACATGTCTAAACCTTTCCAATATGCTACGAAGTTGTGCAGCTGTCTCCTTCCTCAACTCCTTCCAGATTCAAATGCAAATCAAATTTGATGGCCTCAGTATGTAATTTTGTGCTACAATATATCACGCTATGCACGTTAAGGAAACTGGAAGCATCTTTTCGATCTGTTTTCCTTTTAAATCAGTGGCAAGATTTGCATTCACTTTTATAGGACCGGATAAAATCCTTAAATGGGAATCTTCAAGGATTGTGAGATTTTTTGTACAGAAACTTTGCAAGAAACAAAATTATAACTCGGGTTAGCAGAGTTATCAGTGAGTTTGGTCCTCGTCCCTCCATCCATCCTGGAAACTGTACCTGCCAGGCTTAGGAAGGTTGGAGTCTGACACAGCCTGAAGGGTCCGGTACTCAGGGTGCTGCTGATTTCTCACTCACAGAGGAGGGACAGGAGGAGGAGTTGCTCATAGCTACCAAACTTTTTGTGAGGAGTTGCTGCCAACTGGCACAACTCAAAAAAGTGAGGAGGAAATAGAGAATTTAAAAAAAAATATATATGTGAGGCATCAAAAATCTTTAACTGAGAAGACCAAATAATACAAAGACCCTAAAACTCAGATATTGGTCAACGTCTCCAAAACCCCCAGCCAGCCAACAAAGAGAAGCTCAGCAGTACTTACTGTTCGGGTCTACGTTCTCACACAGCTCCGTTTTGGCTTCGCCGTTGGGCCTGTCGCTGGGTTTGTGCGAGAGCCGTGACGACATGGTCGCTGCTGTGACCACAGCCTTGAAGCTGCGTTTCCGTTTCTGGACGTTTAGCTCAGGGTGGAAGATGATGATGTACACCTTCGGCATGTAAAGCATCCCCAGGGCCACTGAAGCACTTAAGTTCATGGATATTGTAAGTGTGGTAGTTTGTATGTAGAGCTAGGAGACACAACGCATGAGACACTATTACAAATAAGATGACTGGGAAGCAGGCTGTAGTACTTCAAACATTAAGTATCCGTTTAAAAGCATTTTTTAATGAGTTTGCAACCAAAGATGCGTGAGCTGAGACCTTTTCACTGCAAAACACCGTGAGGTCCAGCACATATCAACTACCTGTGGTATCAACAGCCTCTTTGGGGGCTCAACGCTAAAAACTTTCAGTGTCCTTAGCAATACAATTTCTACTGTATGCTTATGGTAGAGCTTCCGTTTGTTTAGTTAAAGAGTGMAGATCAGATCTGGATTGAAATCATGCTGGTATAAATTTAAATTTAGGTCTACTGTAAGTTATAGAAGAGGAACTGTAATAATACAGATTAGTAAAAAAATCGTACTTTTTTAAAGAATTTGAGGAAGGTGGGATTTTTTTTGTTTTTACTATACTTTAATTCTCTACAATTCATTGAAATAACTTTGCAAAGAATACGCAATGATTTGTGTGCTCCTGATATTCAGCTATGCTTATTATGAAAAAATAGTAATGCAAGTCAGGGAACAGGTACYGCCATGAGATGAGTATCCAAAAAACCACAAGGATTTAAAAACATACTCTGCAAATATAGAGGGGTGGAAAAGCCTTTTTTTTTTTTTTTTTAATTATCTTTTCCGAGGATACACTTAGATAAACTAGAACAATTCTTGTGACTTAAGAGGATTAGGCACAGTTAAAAGTTAAAAAGCACAGAGACAGCACAGTACACGTGTGAGGGAGCTGAAGAGGGAGCAAAGTCTCTGCGGATCCTCTTCAAAAATTAAATATATGGTAAATCCATATAGATGGGAAAATCATTACACATTGAGGGTGATTTCTTCAGAACACTATTTCCTCTTCTCCTCCTATTCAGTGCTAATCAGTCTGAATTTCTGATGGAAAAACTCCRTGAATAAATATAATGGCAGAGTAAAATGCTGACTCTGCCCAGGTATTTCCAATTCCCATATTTAGAAAAATATGAATGTCTCCAGACTTGCTAGTTATACCTGCATAACAGTTGCTATTATAGCGATTAAGACCACCACTGGAAGCAATAAAATGCCTTACAGAAAACATAAAAAATGTGCTGTGTCTCCRTACAGATACACACAAGCAAAAACTAAAGTGCTTTCTCAGTTTCTATTTACTCATTATCAGAGGGAAATGACACTGATGTTGTCAGAAATTTTGCCAAAGTCATGACATTGGGACATAACCCATCTCATCCTGTGAAAAGATATGCTGGGCCAAGCTACACCATTCGAGGCTGGGAGGGAGCCCAAGGGGTCACCGCATCTAAAACCCTGCCCCAATAAAAAGCCATTTACACCAGAACTACTTCTGCCAGATCACCCATGTCCTGAAACCATCCTCTGATGGAGGGTTCACAGCCTCCTAACCAAACTCTTGCAGAGTGCTCAGATCTCCAAAACATTTGGTCTGTACCTGAACGAAGCTGCTAATTGTCCTCTCCAGGTGGAACGAAGAGCAAGTGGCCACCACACCCTCTGTCACCTTCTTCTATATATTTAAATAGTTATTGTCTTTTGGAGAACTTTTAAAAAGCRGTATGGTACCTCGTTGCCCCTTTGGCAGATAACGGGGCAACTTCTCCCAACTCCAGCCACTGGGAAGACCTCAGGCCCTTCTGTCTCCCCCTAACCTGGACACTGCCGTCAACCYGCTGCTTCACCGAGCTGTGATGCTCCAAACCGATGTGCTGCTCTACTGAAGCCTCCTTGCTGGAGGATTATTTTCTGAATTTATCCGCTGTGAAACACGATGTTTATTTTTCTCAGTCAGGTAGTAGTGTTGCCYGCTGCTCTTCACTGCAGAGTTACCACCTGGCTGGTTATTCCTCACCTTATGTAGGTAAGCACTATGTCTATCTATCTTATAAGAACATTTAAAAGAGAAGACAGTTYGCAATGCATTTGCTTCCTTGGAGCTGATCCTCCTTTCAGTTATGTTCACATAAATCAGCTGTAACTTAGTCGGGGTCAAGTGCATTGCATTGATATAAATAACACAGACTTAAATATTTATTAATTAAACCCAATGGGTCTTTGAAAATTGGAAATGAAATATATAAAATATAACATTTAAGGGCTCAAGGATAAACAGGAAGATACCCTCCTTATCTTCAAAGTGTTTGTAACTTACCACCAGCTTTTATCCTTGCTAAGCAAGGTAATTATTACTTCTATTTTATAAAGAGCTCCTGCAATTGCTATAGGAGCTGCAGGTACCAACACTTCTAAAGGCCAGGAAGATGCTGTGGACAGCATACTCGACAAATTACATTACACCTCACCTCTGTATTCAGACCACACCTCTCTCTGCTAGTACTTGGGAAGAAAGCGTGCTTAAATAATGTCTGCAGTCCTTCTGGTTTAGTCTGAAAAGGATGCGGCTCTGTAACACGTGTTTAATAAGAATCACCTCTGTTTCTGTATAGAAGATATGTAACTCAACCTGACAGGCACTGAATATCTATTAAGCAGTATTACTGAATGAGATCTACATTTCTACAAGGTTAGAAAAGATCTATATCAGTGAAGAGCTCTGTCACAAATACGGAAGGTGTATCGGTACTTCAAAGCGGTGTTTTGTTCAGCAGTTATCTCAAATTACTTGAACTCGAAGAAAGTCTGTTCAAGTAGCCATATGGTGAAAAACGCATGGTAATGTTTTGCAACTAACTCTTGATTCACTTTCCTAAAGAACATAAAAACCTTTATACAGAAAGCAGGAATTCGGACCACAGGGCAAAAAATTAAAAAAAAAAAAAAAAAAGGAAAAAAAAAAGCTAATGGCACAGCACTGCCAGCATGACACACATAATTAGTTGTTTCTGTTCCACAGACAGAAATAGCATATTTATGTTTGATTACGGATTTTCTCCACCCAAATCCCACTTCTTCTTTGGCATGGAAAACAACAGCTCCCCTTAGGAATTTTGATGAACTTGTCGGTTAAGCAAAAYAACTTTAGATCACCACACTCATAGACACGTATGTCATAGACACACTGTGTGTGACAGCAGCTAGAAATCCTAGAAAAGCAGAAGGAAAGATGCATTTTGAGTAGGAACTGCTTTTAAAAGCACTATGTAGCAAGAAGTTTTCAAAKGGAACCTCAGTGGGAGAAGAATTTGTTACCTACGCGTGGCATTTTCTGAATTTTGGAACATCTGACTAGTTYGATATGCGATCCTAACGTTTCTTTTCAGAAAGAGAAGATAAGGACAAGTGACGATTGTACACACCAAGGGAACCCTCTTTGCACAGCTCCTGTGGAAGAGGACACACAACCCGCAGCGAGGCCACCTCCTCGGATAACTACATCTGATGAGCTTGTGGTTTTGCAGGTACGATCAGCTACCGGCAAAAATCTACCAGCGGAGCCATTCGCTGCCCTCTGAGCCGCTGCTCCGGACGCGGGTGTTTGGGGTGGGTGGGCACAGCTTTCCCGAGGCATCGCGGGAGAGTGCTCCCGAGGGCAGATTTCCGCACCAGAGCTCAGGCACCTCCACAGCCACACGCCGGGGCCGGCGGCTTCCCTACGTGGCTTTCCACGGGCTACACCAGTGGGGACCTGGCCTGACTTGGAGGTGACCCCCCCTGGGGACGGTTTGAGCCAAGGTCTTCCCCTTAATCCAGGGCTGCTGCGATTGCAAAAGCCACAACCAGCAGAGAGCCAGTAACATTTTTATCTAGGTGCACACAAGTATTAATTTTTGTTTCTTCTTGCTATTAAGGGGTTGAAGGTTAAGCGATTAGTCAACGGGGTCTTTTGCAGCACCACACCGGCGAAGTTTCCTACCTTGCAAATGCCGATGGGAGATAAAAGGAAAGGGAGAAAAGAGCTTTTGTAGAACAAGGCAGGATGAGTGACACACAATGCTTCTCATGACAAATAGGAGCTTTATGAAGATAAGGGAAACTAATAGATATGCTTATTATGCAGAGCCTTAGTTTTATGTATTTTATCTCTGCTTTGTGATTTTACCAGTCAAACATAAAAATGCAGTTTACATAAAACTATTTCATTTCTTATTTCACTTCTTCTGATAAACTATCTGAAAGCATTTCAGATGAATGCAAATGGGTGACTTAAAATACAAAGGACAAGATTTAACCGACAATGGGATTCTAGTAATTCATGCATGCCTTTTACAGCTGGCTGGTGAAACCTGGTAGTTTCCAAACCTGAGCTCAAATTAACAAATTAAGATGCAGATTTAGTGAGAGATGCTCGAACTTGACATGAATGAGAACTAGGATTGAGCTAAGCATTGGCARTGGAAATCAAAGCTTTCTAAAAACGATGTTGTGTTGGTCTCTGCAAGCCCACTCCCACGGAGGGTTTGAAGCCACATYTGCTACGACATAAGGACAAAGTCATTCTSGAGGGTCATCCTCACTTGCATCTCTCTTTTTCTCTCTCTCAAGCAGACTCTGAATTTTGACAAATTTTAACTTAATGTTAAACTTAACACTGCCGTTACAAATGCATCAGACTTTGAAGCAGTGCATTGGAGCAAACTCAACCCTAAGGATATCATTCACATGCAAAGGCACCTAGATTTTAYCATTTATTTTACATAAAGGATTTCCATTTGAATTTTAGATTTCTATGTTTTCCAGATTCTKGCTTTATTCATGCAGATGATGAAAATTACCTTCAAAACCTTGAGAGAAAATTAGATTGGTCTTGAATACACACATCTAATAACCAGGAATTTTAATAGAACAAATTATATCAATGGACGATTTTGCATCAACTAGGATTACYCTCAGAAGTAAAGCACTGCAGGATCAAGTCTGTCGGTCTTCACTAACCCTGTGGATAGATTTCCAACCGTTGGGCCTTAATAACTGAAGTTATAGCTACAYATCTTAGAAAAGTCTCTTTAGGAGTCAGAAATACTTTTTGTAGGCTAATGCTTTGCATTCAYAGTCTAATCAGGAGCAACTGCTCCTTTTATCTAGTTCAGCTTTCTAATTATGCAGTGAATTGTGTTATTTTGTAATATGGAAACAAAGTGGTAACTTGAGATATTTTTGGACTTGTGTTATCACAAACCAATTTATCTCACTTTTATATGGGAATTAAAACAAATGTTCTTACATACGAAGTAGACAGTTTATAAATCTCCCAGAAGACTTCCAGGTCATCTGAAGATTTCATCTCATTCTCTACATTATGTTGTGCAAATATAAGAATGAGAAACATTTTTTAATAAAAATTAAAATTAGCTCCCAGTGCATTATATGTTTGCAAAAATATGGAAAGTAAAAAGACTTGAATATAAATGTGTTCTCAGACATTTTAGTGTCTAATGCCCCTACCCACTGAAGTTACCACGTCACTTTAAAGGCAAATAAAAAAAGGAAAATATCTGTTTTCCAGTGAAAACTGTGCTTCTTGTACTTTGACTTTAAATCGGCTTYGCTTAGGAAGAACCACTGCACTTCTCCCTCCAACAAAGGTGTTGGCCATTTGTTACCCAAACYGCTGCAAGGGGCTACATCACATTTCCACGGAGCAACACCAGCTGTTGTTATGGTGACCTACGGCCAGGGCACACGTCACTGTACAAAAATCTCTAGTCACAAAGCACCCCTAAAACTACACTAATTCAAGAGAGACTGAAGAGCCAGCAGCTGCCTGCACCCTTTTTGGGACCCTTTCTGCCCCTCCGCCCCAGGCTCAGGGTGGCGGGAGGGCAGGCTGTGGCCACAGCCCTGCACGGGCCACACCGGGGGTGAAGGTCCCCCAGTGCGACCCCCYCCTTTTGGCAGCACCATACCCTCAACTGAAAAAAAACCAAACCCAGCTGCAAAAGCAAACACCGTTCTCATTTCCTTAGACAGCTTGATTTATGGAAGTTTCAGGCAACGGCAACTTTACCCAGGCAACCATGTCCTTCTACAAGGATTGTACACTTCTGTTGTCTGGGAAGTATGAAATATTACACGTGAAGCAGTCCTGTCGGCTCTCTTTACTGACCTGGCTCCGTAATCCTCTTTTCATGCCCCAGTGAGGCTTTCCAGCAGCCCATGCACATCCTGCGCTCCCGCTGCTGGCTCCCGCGGATACAGGCATACACTCGCCTTCTTCACTTGGATGATACCAGTTGAACTGCAGATAATACCACACCGCCCTGAAGCTTATCTACTGACGACTTCCAGGACCCCTGCCTCCATCCCCATCCTGTTAAGCATCATAATCTGCTCAAGCTGTCATGTAGCAGTGCCCTTCGGAGAATAGAGCCGTTTGGAAAAAAACAAAACCCTTTTCCTAGATTAGGAGGTTTTAGCAGCACTCAGGGAAAGCGGTTTCCCTTTCTTTTAAGCTAACATTATTTTTTTGGGAAAAAAAAAAACCAACAAAAAACTCCTGTGGACACCAGGCTCCAGCATTTTGGACAAAAGGGGCAAACATCTGGCAAAAGATCCAGAAGATGGATTTCCAGCTGCAGGAGGTCGCTTAATAGATGAGAGGCAGTGACTACAMCACTTATCCACTGTTCTAACCTACTGCTCCTAATGGTATTAATATAATCYACACTATATCAGTAGTTCATCATACTTTTATAACATTTGAATATTTTATAGGCAAAAAATACATGCGTATGCCAACACACAGACTCTATACTTACGACAAACACTAAAGGTCGCAATGTCAAGCAGTCAAGTCCCGTAACGTCAAACCAGGGTTCCTTGCGCTACTTTAATTTGGTSTCCTGGTACACGGGCACGACGACACAGCCATCAACTACATGACTACACATGCTTGTTCCTCAGGACTCTCTTTATTCAAGGGTACGAATGGATGATTATTTAATACACTCTTTTGTCCTCATTTTTCAAGCTGTTAATTCCATTGCTCAATGACTGTACCCTTTGATYCCTGTTGTGAAGATACAATGCCTACTTTCTTTGTAAGATTTTTACCAAATTTTGCCTACTTGCGGTGTTATGCTCTTCGGTGTACTTTTCACAGCATGTAGAAGACAACCGCGTTCCTCTGCAGAGGTGATCGTCAATGGTGCTTCAGAAACACAACTCGACAGCARCGTGAGACAGGCAACGGTATGTAAATCGTGATGCTCACTAAGTTTTACAAATGACAACGGATGCTACCCAAGGGATGTTTGATAAACAAATCATAGTAGTTATGCTGATTGCAGTTATTACTGTACAAAATAGCAAGGCACGCAAATAGCCTTTGTGAAATGTCTACGGGAATGTCACCGAATCAGTCATACCATTTAATTATAAATTCTGTGCTTAGTAATTATACGAAAGGTGACACTGAAGGAAATGATGGGATTTTAGTTTCAGAAAATTTCCCGTTAACGGTCGGTTGTTTTGCAGGCTGACAGCACTAGGGCGGCTTTCCAACCACGCAGAGCGGCACTCGCGGCTGACGAACACCCCGACCCGGCCGGCTGCCGGCGCAGAGCCGGGCGCAGCGAGGGGCTGCGCGTCGTGGCGCGGGGGCACCCACGGCACGTGGGACGCGTAGGCTTTGGGCCATGCGCGCAGCCCCCTGGCAATTTCTTTTTTTTTTTCCTGATCTGATTTTCAAGCTAAGAACCATGTYTGTTCTACAGCTCAACAAGGAGCTTTGCGTGCCTGACAGGGATCATTTCACTGGCTGGTTGCAGCAGACCTGAGGTTGGATGGCTTTCATCAGTGAAAATAGTTGGTCTATTAAGTTAGCATCCTTTGGAAATTCTCACAATATTACATCTGGTACATCAGAAAAAAATGCAGGTTAACTTTGTGGATATATTTCAGTGTAATGGAAAAACAAAAATAGTTCCACAGGAACAGCAAGTACCCACAGAGCAACATCACAGTTCCCTCAGAGATGTGAAAGTAAAGAAGATGAAAGTTTGGAAAGTAGCTCCCCAAATTACTTTTCTGTTACACCCAGTGTAACAACAGCAATCACATCTCACTCTTTCAAGAGGTCATCAGCTATCTGCTGGCCCTCACTAAGCAAGAGCTGATACCAGCACAGCGCTGAAATCCAGTGACAGGAGCAATAAACATYTACCCTGCGGTGGCAGCTCTGCGGTAACGAGAGGGGATGCAGTCGAACCCGAGCCCCCGGCCAGGCACCCTACCACCGCCCCAGTACACCAGACATGGGATGGCGGAGAATTTGGTAAGCCCAGAAGAGGGAGAGGGGAGAAACATTTTGCCTTTAAATTATGTTTTTTTGTCAGGGCGGTTTAAGACAACTCTTTCTTCCTACAGGTTCATAYGCCTTTGAAGGCTTTTTTTTCTTTGCTAATAATAAAATGACTAAATATCACAGACTGTTCTGTGCTTTTTTTTAGATGTAATCTCTGTGTTTATCCTTACTAAACAGAAATTCAGAGTTCCAAATAAACTACAGAAGTAATAACTAATAGATCATCACAAAAACATTGTGTGCCTGGGTGAGTTTCTTTCATGCATTTAACTGGAGACAATTATTATTCCTACTAAGAGAACAAGGAGGGAGCTGAGAAAAGATTCAGATTTGAAGCATCGCCACCGTTGAAGCAGAAAAAAAAAGGTCATTAACTTCTTCAGGAAACTGGGCAAGCCTGGCAYGTTATGTACAATGCCACATCGACTCTCAGCTAAGCTGCCGCATTTTCAYCTCCAAAGGTGACCAAAAGCAAAGTGGCCATTAGCAGGAAGTATTACATTTAATGACAATATTCAGTTGTCCCGGACAAGCAAACACACAGGGGCCACGGTCCAAGAATTACTTCTGTAAATGTTGGCTTCGAGGACTATAAATAACCATTCACTATTGCCCAGTTCTGCTGTAGTYCTGGGAGGGATTAAAATTCCGTGTTTGCCTGCTGCCACGGGAGCAGTAAATGCAACCCGTGGCCTGGCGTTTGGGCTGGGCAATGGCAGCAGACCGAAGCCGTCCCTGCCCAGCTCTGCCGGGGGGTACGATGGCCGACGCGGCCGGGAGCGAGCGCACAGCCTCGCTGCCGYCTGCTCGGCACAGCTCCCAGCCGTGCCACCCTTCCCACCCGTGGCAAAACACGCACCCCCACTAACCTCAACGATGCGGTGCAACCTACTTTACTGATATGGTCTCCTCTCTGACGTGTACCAGCTTCAAAAAACGCCTGCAGAGAGGCAAAGAAGATCTTTCTACTTCACCCAGAGAGCCCTTAGAAACTATCCCAGTGGAGCAGGAGCCCCTGGAAGCAGCAGTCCCTGCATGGCACATCGCTCCAACACCTCACACGGAGACTTTCACAGGTGCCCTCCTGAAGCAACTGGTTGAAGTTGCATGGTCAGTATTCACAGAATCATAGAATCATTAAGGTTGGAAAAGACCTCTAAGATCATCGAGCCCAACCATCAAYYCAGTACCCATGCCCACTAAACCATGTCCCGAAGCGCCACATCCACACGGTTTTTGAACACCTATTTAGACCAACAAAATGAGAATGCCTCAAATAGAGGCATCTAAAAGGCCGACTTGCTGAGGGCAAAATCAAAGTCAGTTCAAGGAGACGGATGCTCCTGGAGACATCACCATCGTAGCCCCAAGCCCACCTCGCCTCAGGACCCACACCAAGTTGCTATGAACAGCATTTCTAAACAGAGGCGYAAACCCCTCGCCGCCACCTGAATTACTCGGTTGTGAAGCGCCAGTGTTCACGTCCAGCACTCTGCATGCCTGTGCCCCCAGGACCTTGGCCCTGTGCACCCCGCTGCCCCCCGCCCCCCCCCCCCGGCGGGTGTTGCTGTGGAGGAGGGGTGGCTCTCGCCCCAGCCCGCGGCGGGGGGACGGCCACTTCTGGGGGGCACACAAGGAGCAGCACCATCGCCGCACGCTGCGAACAGCCACGGCCACCTGCGGAGCAACCGCGGCTGCGTCAGGAACAGGGGGCTCGCCCCCGCCCAAAGAAACCGCCGGCGGTTCGCAAACGCTAAAGCAAGCTTTGATGCCGGATCTGATATTTCTGGCCGCCTGACGACAGCCTGCGGTGTTCTGAGAAGTTGCTCTAAGTCACGTCACGAAGTACAGAGGTTTGGGAGAAGAACATGCCCAGAGCCGTGAAATTTCCYTTGTCACAAGCGTGCCAGGGGGGATCTCGTTCCTCCTTACGATACAGCAGAAGATGACAGACACCGATGCACAGGTACCACGCTGGGGGGAAGAGCRGGAGCGTGATCGTGCTGATAAACCCTTAGACGTGCTTACAAACGCCRTCACGTTCGCTGCTCCTGGTGGTTACTGGCTTGGCAATGACAACATTATACACCAGAGTTATGCAGGTAATGGGTGTGATGAATTATATTTCAATATGTTTCTAGCAGCAGGAGGCTTAGCATACCCAAGGGAAAACTGGGGTCATATTCTGAAAGATTACCACCTGCAGAGGCCAAATGCAAAGGCAGACAGTACAGCAGTAAACAGGTCTAAAAGGACTAATTTCCAATTCCCTCTGCCTGCRCTATAAAACTGTTCCTTCTAATGTCACACTGCTAAAGCCAACTTAAATTTTCATGACCTAAGAGCACCCGACACATCTCGTTTTTCAGCTTGGATTTCACAGGCAAACATGCAGAGTGAAGATGAAGTAAATGTATGTATTTTAAATATATTTTAGCTATTTGAGCTAAATATTTTATACAGCTAGTTCCCTTATAATAGGAACTTCCTTATGCAAGAAATTTGCATACATAAAAAATATTTATGGATTATATCCATAACTTGTATGATAATTCAAAATACCAAATGCTAAAGCACTTGCTCTGAGGGTTATGATGCAGATGCAGGAGGAGGAATTTTGTCTCTCCAGCCTTTGAGAGAAACTGTAGCAGCTTATCTAGAAAGAAATTAAATTATTCAGATAATTGGACAGAGCAGYGATGGAAAAGCATGTTGCTGCTTTCAAAGGGCATCAAATGGCTAGAAGAGAAATGGAAGCAGTATCAAAGATAATCCCACAAGTCAAACGGTTTATACAGACTATATTCAGCAGAAGTTCCACATCTGCTGGAAAAATGAGCTGTCATTACTTTCTGCATCAGTTACAGAGACAATAAAGATGTCCATGAACTACTTAGAAGCAYCTGGGAGTTGGTCAGCCAAGAAAAGAACAGTGATGGCCCTGGCTTAAGTCAACAAAAGATGAAAGTTGTTTCGAATTGGTGACTCCCTGGAACTGACTTGATGAGGATTTCTGAATTTTGTTGTCTCTTTGAAGTAGAAATTTGGCACGTTAAGATGTGCCAGCAAAACGATCTTGCAAGGACAGTAACGTTTGAAGTGAGGCTCACCACTAAAATAAGATGAAGTTCTGTCTCCTTTTGGATTCCTCTGCTCTTCTTTTTTTGCTTCTGGACATACAGCACATGCCGCCATTCCCGGCACGGTGACGAGAAATGTGCGTCCTACTGCAGATCCGAGGGCGGTGGGTGGGCAGCCCGAGACGTGGGCAAGGCTGCGACCCGCGCTCGGGTTAGAGCCGGGGTGGGCCTCCCGGTCCTGTTCCCGGTGACAGAGGGAACAGCGACGGACAGCCGGGAAACAGCTCCACGTACCTCTCCTTTCATTTTTCCTCTRTACTAATTCCATGTCCATAAGCTGATGGAAGAATTTATGAAATGGATGGAGTTTTCCCACAGGGACCTCAGCCGTGATGTGCTGTTACCCAGTGCGGATGTCTGTGCGCAGGAGGAGCGTCCTGAGACCCAYCAAATCGTCTCGCTTGGGTCACCGAAGGGCCTCCAGGTGATAAGAAATTTCAGTCATAGCTGAGTTTGGCTGTATTTCAAGCAAAGGCAGAAGCGACTAGCTCAAGAAATCCCATTATCAGTCCTCAGAACTGTCTAATATCTCTTGCTTGACACTCGTGTTTGTTATAATAACTATAAAATAAGTTACACATCACTAAAAGAGATGACCACATAGTGCAACAACASAAGTAATGTACATCCCCAACTTCTATTGTTAAAATAATGGCTTTTCCCTCTCTCACTGGCTGAGCACTTAGCTTTTTTGAGCTAGAAATAATTCATCTGTTATTTTTTCCAAAGATTACATCATCAGAGAAAGCCTCCRTTTCATTCTTCACCTTCACCGCCGCACTGCTAAATTGACTGACATACAATCTTGGCATTTTAGGGTATTCAGTGCCAGACTTCAGATGCTGTTATAAATCATATTTCTCCACACTTATTGCATTTTATTCATTTTATACATGACCAGAGATTAGAGTTCAAATGAAATAGATTTCGCTATCCTTCTTATATTCCAAACGTCACTAGTCTAGAAATCTTTAATTTTACTCACTTCAACTACTGAATAATTCAATGTAAAAGGAGAAGAAAAACCTCTGCARTACCCAGTCTGAGATTTTGAGCAAAATAAAGCGAGGATCCTCTGACTGCCGCGGCCGTGTCTCCGCAGCCTGACGTGCCTGCCCCGCGCGGCGCCGGGTCCCGTCCCGGCAGCACCGCTGCCCCACGGCGGGTACGGCACCGCAGCCGCAGGAAGAGCGGCCACCTCGGGAGGGCTCCGGGAAGGGGACACGCAGGCTGGTGCCAAGAGCCGGGCACGCTCAAGCCCTCACCCTGAATTTTGGGATTTGAGAAGGTGTGATCGTGCACTGACTCTTTTCAGGCCATATAATACCCGCAATTACCAAAATGACTGAATTCTAGCCTCAGTTTTCAAGAGAAAATTTGTGGAAGTGTTAAAGAGCACTCCATTAGAGAAAGACTGGCAATCCAGTGGGAAGCCAGCACAGCAGAAATGGCCATGGCGAGGCCCTGAGCTTCCCAGAAAGACCTTGGGGATCAAATATTGCTCGTAACGCTAGAGACCAGACAGCCTTACCACACTTACMATTTTTCCTCACCAAATAGTTGCTGAGTGAACATGAGGCAAAGCTCTCTCACAAATTTTCTTAAATTATTAACGTAYTCTAGAACAGAAAATAAACTTAGGTTAAGTGATTTCAAGACAATTCCTTTTATGTTAGATGGAGGAATAAGCARGAGTGAATATCCAGTGAAAGGTATTGATTATAAAAGATAAACTGCAAGCTAAYGTGTGTATAAGTAAACATATAGATGGACAAGTAGATGGAGAACTAAAAATATTATTGCCCTCATAAATAGTCATGCATAATAAAACAATTTTAAAAAACTTTCACTCAGAGAAACCGCCTAGCTTTCTAAAATTTTCCTTTGCAGTCAATTAGGATACACGGTGCTAATTAATAGTTCAAGAAAAAGTTAAAAAAGGTGTTCTTTWTTAAAAAACAATTTTAGATGCTTAATCTTACGCTGATAGCACATTCAGGTGAACCTCTCTGATCACCAGTCTGAGAAATTAAATGTTCTTAGAAGAGGTCTCTGTCAGACCAAAAGAGGTGCTGGCATTTATTACTCATGACAGGAAAACCTGAAGTAATGTTTAGGTTTATCTGTTTTCCCACASTGGAGATGCCTTTCCCTGGAATAAAAACCCCAAAGTCTGGAGAAAATGAAGAGAAAGCATCTAAGCACGGCCACGGTGGAGACTGCCCTACACTGCCAGTGAAGATCTGTCCAACGTTCAGCACTGCAGCTTGAACACTTAAACATGCAGAGAAAATCTCTTAAGAAAGTTGTGCCACAAATTGGCACTTCTGTATCACATCATGCACTAAGTGCAAAGACTTTCGACAAACAGCAATACAGATGTGCAAAGCATCAGTTGCCGGAGGCTATGCAACGCCCTGCTGAAAGAGTGCATCAGACCGAGAGCTGAAGCCCAGAGCATCATTTTGTGATGACAGCATGGCCCACGAACTACAGCTTTCATGTATGGCTGGATTCACAGGGGAACACAAAATGACTGAAAGGAGAAATYGCCTGAAATAACCACTGAAGCATGCTAATAACACACGCTAATTTCTCAAATTCTAAAAATTTAAGCTGCAGAATAATAATTAGCAAGTAAATCTCATTTTCATTTCTTCTTAAATGTTACTCTTCTCTGGTGAAGYAAAAATGTTTATGTCCATCCAACACTGGCTTGGGCTAAGGTTATATAGATGCCACATCAGTAGAGCAATACTTGTATATGAATAAAATATGCCTATTTCAGCATTGGTATAATAGTACAGCCCTTAGGAACAACATACAAACTGTCGGTTACGTGTGATCGGAATAGAGGTGCAAGGTGCTGCAGGTCTCTCCTACCTACAGCCAGAGAAGACAGCAATCAGAGCATCAACATGCCCAATTTCTCCCTATAGCGGATAAGCTAGCTAACTTGATTTGCCTCCTTAGAACATCTTCCTGCACCGCTTCTTTCTCTATGCAGAAAGCACAAACAAATGTGAAAAAGTAACTGGATGACCTTTCTATTTATCTAGAAGCAGATCTTCTCAATTGGGAGTAAACTTTCTATCAGCACTGAAGTATGCATTTATTCAGCAAAACTTCTACTGACCTTCTCTTCAGGCAATTTAAATACACAACTTACAGCATCAAAAAAGCGACTAGCGATCTTATATTTTTGGGGATACAGCTTAACCCCCCCTCCGCACAGGCCACCTGACTTACAGACACAGCCTTAGGGCTTTCAGAAAGTCCCGGCCCTTCAGCAGTGCTGCACGTCGGGCACTCAGAAGCACAGAAGGACTAAAAAGCTCCAGCGTGGGGATGCTTCCCATGGATCTTGTGTGCTTAGGATGAAACCAGACCTGCCAAGGTAAACATATTCCGACCTCATTGCAATAACTTATCAGGATCAAACGTTTCCCTCGCATTCTTTTCATGGAGCTACACGGAGCCTTTTGGAAGCTGCATGAGAAAGGCAAGGTATGAAGCATCTCAAAACATGAAGAATCGTCCTCTAAGGAAAAGCAGGATGGAAATCCAGAGACAGCAGGGGCTTCTGGAACTCCCTTCAGTTCACAGGTTGGCTCTTTACACTTAGTATACCTTTATCTGTGTGGGCAAATGAGATAACAGGGTACGTATTATGCAGGTAGGCTCCTTTGTCAAGCTGCAGGTCACAGCTGACGACGGGCTTGACAATCGACAGCAGCTCATGTATCTGCACGAGGTTGTCATGGCAATGAAACGTCTGCGAATGCAGCTGATATGAACTGCTGCTTTGCCTTGACAGCGCTGAAAAATATTGCCAAAATTATTCATAGCCTGGAAATAAGAGAGGCACAAATGCCCTAATGGTATTCTCCCTACTATATGCTGTTAACCATTTTGGGTTTTGCAATTTTCTTTATTTTTATTGCGCAGTAAATCAGTCAGCCTTACATTACGATGGCAAGCAGCCCTTTCATTTAATATATTCAGGTCTTGCAAAATTAAATTTATAATCCAAAATAAATATAAGCATTTTTATAGTTTTATAATCACACACAGTAGCCTAGTAAGCTAATACCGCAAAAAAAAGGCAAAAGAAAAAGTCAAGCCCCAAACCACCCTTACAAGAGGGGCCGATCCCTGCCAGCACCGCAGAGCAGCTCTCCACGAGGGTGTTTCTCCAGGTTTGACTGGGGGTTCAGATGGAGCTGGAAAGGACAATGTGCACGCACGGTGCCCGTGCCAGACTTGCTCCGAGGAGTCTAGGTTTTCCTGAGCTGTCAATTTGGAGTCTTAACAGGGAAAAAAAAAAAGAACAATTTCAGCCCATGCTATGCTCTTAATGAAAAGCAGGGCTCCACACAGAAGATTCGTTTTACAGAGCAAGCTTCAAAATTTTTTTCTGTCCTTTCACCTTCAATTTTGTCTCCCCCGATCCAGCCATATGAATGTTTTATTTATGTCCAGTGACTTTCACCCAGTTGGAAGGCATTCTCTGAAATAAAATTGCTCTTTTTCTGAGACAGTCCAGTTAATAGATTCCCTTCGCATCCACTCTCTTCAGCAACTGAACCTCCTTGATCTACCGACAAACCAGGCTTGCAAAAAAACCCCCACCCCAAACCATCCCCCCTCCAAACAAAAATCCTCTGGCCCTCCCAGAAGAGCAAGACTTCCTCTCCTCCACAGTAATATCTTTAATAATTACATAATTTTGAACGTACAYGTTGGTGATACTCTCTTTTGATGTCTCAAAGAGATTTCTATGAGGTTGCACCCAAATAAGATTGTAGTAACATGCTGCCATGCYACACGACCACTGGATAGTTATTCCACCTGCGTCACCAGGTCTGGTAACATTTTCTGGAGAATTTATTTGGTTTCCTCATAATTCTACCACCTTCTTGCTTGTTAAACTCCCTCCCCTGCCCGGGTATTCATTTCTGGGAGCACCTATTTCATGCACACACTCATTCTGTCCCTACTTTACCTTTTACCTGGCTGACAGGGAAGGAGGTTTCCACCTAACGCTTTCAAGCAGGTTGTTGAAGCAACCAAGTATTSCTCTACATGAGAGCAACCGGCGTGCAAAACCTCAAACCAATCCCAGAAAAAAAWATCTTGTCCATCTAACACATCAAAGGACTGAACTATGCCAACAGCCCTGCCCRTTCCCATGCTAATTACGGTCATCTCGTTTCCTTCATCACTGTGGCCCTGCTATAAACCCCAGAAAAGTCAATGGGAATCTTTCAATGTCAGTGAAGTTTGACCCAGGCCTATATTGAGAATATATTCCATATATTTGCATACAAAGTAAGATTTAATTCTGCTTGGAGACCTTCAGGGGAATTCAAAGTGCAAGCTGGTGTCAGCAGCGGAGTGGGGAAGAAAAAGGCTAATCCTACTCATATTATTTCCCTTTAAAGACCTTTAGAGTAGAACACTGGTTATTAAAAAGCACTGACAAAAATATATATATAAAGCAAGCCAGCTTTTCACTGACTTTTTAAATTATAATGCAATTATTATTTAAAACAAAGCATTTACATATTGCTACTTGGAAACAAACTTGTTATGGCTGGAAGTGTCCTTTCTATTTAATGCAGCTATCACAGTGCTGCATAGAGAGTGTATGTGGCCACGCAGTTTGAATGTGTTTTGGGATCTAAAGGCTGCATTCAAGTACAAAGATCAGTCTGCAATCCTAGCCAATCAGCCACTCTAACTGGGTTCTGATTTACTTATTAGCGTGAAAATTATTTTATGTTCTAAACTGCAAAAGTGAACAGAGAGTGAGTTAGAGCTGCGTAAAAGAACATTTGGATTCACACGAGGATAAGCCATGGCAGCAAAACCTTCATTCCTGACCAGCCATCATGAGGAATTTAAACCCTGGCAAAATAAAGAAAAATAATTCCTTATATTAAAAAAAAAAAAAGTTAAAAATTTTCCTTTTCTGTGAGTTACCTGAGGATACATCACTATTTTGGTGGAGCCTAATTTCTCAAAAGCATCTACAGGCAAARGAAAACACTGCAGGATGAGATTGCTCCAGAAAGCAGCCTGAAAAGCTGTGCCTGGGCTGTTGTCTTTGCAAGACCCATGAAGCAGCCCAAAACTAACGGGCTTCTTCACATAATCTCCATTTCCACAGTCCATAAGGAGAAAAGTTTCTGCTGTTCCCGAGGACACAAGCCCCCGTCCTGCAGTGTAACCCCGTCACAGTTACTCAGGGGCAGAAAATTGCACAGGGAAACCAAAATAGTTTTGCCTTCATTCTGTTTTGATATACTGGTTCTCAAAGCACTCTATTCCTCCATAACTGCAGAATGGTTGAAGTGTATTGTTTTAAGAGTGGCAGCCGTGCACCGAAACCTTCTCATCCTCAAAAAGACCCCAAAAACCAAAACATCAAAAAAAAAMCCACCCYAAAAACCAACAGAAACCAAAATCCCAACATCCCTCCCCCCMAAAAAAAAMCAACCAAAAAAGCGGATTTCAGATCCAGGATGGAGGCAGCAGGCAAAGCCCACGCAGGTTTCATCCATCCATGGTTGCCCAAGCCAACCGTGCCTGCAAGAACCACGAACCCAGATAGTTTACCCTCAGGTGCAACCCTTAAATTCTGCCAGCAAACCCCAGCATCTTCCTTTCTGAAAACGGGACTGGGCTTTCTCTGATGCTCAAACGTACTCRTGCGAACACAGAAAGGTTTGCGCCAGCCCTTTCCACCACTCGCCCGGCGCAGTCGCTCCGAGTCGCGCTCCCCAGCCAACGTCCAACACCGCCCTGATCCACCCAACGGGCTTCCCGGCATCCCCCGGGAAAACACGCAAAGCCAGGAACGGCACGTCAAGAGTACAGAAACGCTTTGTGATTTTTTTTCAGACAAATTGTTCATGTTTTATAGGTGTGCACTAGTAGGTGTTAATTTTCTCTATTATTCCTTCAGAGCTGTCCAAGTTTGCATTTAATTAACTAAATGACTTGAGCCATCCAATTCTTGTTGCTACTAATGTATCACAATTAGAACAAACTGTTGCCACGGCAACTGCTCAATCTATCATAATTCATAAACTGGAGCGAGCTTGCTTTGTGGCTTACGCAATCCTTGGCTTTCTGTGACATGCAGATGGGCATTTACTCGTATGCTAAACTGGGAATGGGTAATCCCAGAATACAAGATGATTTAGGTGCTCATTTAAATGAGATTTAATTACAAAAAGTCTATCATTTTAGGACCTGACAAATTCCAGTCATTCCACGATCTCCTGTACTGTTAGGAGGTATCCATACATATCAATGCTAATCCAGAGCACAAGGAAAGAGCTTCCTCTCTTAATTATCAAACATTGCATTTATTTTATTGCAAGAATAAACTGAATCTCTGTCTCAAGTTTGATGCTGCAATGACAATTTACAGCAATATCCAAACCAATATGGTCTAACGAGGTGATACCACATCCTGTATCACTGTAGGACAGCTCACAATTCCTCGTTACCAGCTCCAAGTTAACCCTGACATTAACTCCTACACGTCATACCTCAGAGATAACATTACAAATTACTACGAATTATTTAGAGCTCCTTATCAGCAGTTTCATTGGGGGTACTTATACMGAAAGCAATTCGGAATATTACAGGATGAGAAAAAACTGAGTTTTAAGCCAAATCATCGCACACATTTAACTGATGCATGAACTGACAAAGTTAATGGCCCACAGACCCTATTCTGCATCTATACCTTATTAAATATATTTTTGACAGGATAAAATACACAAACACTGTTTATTGCTGTATTCATAGTTGCACAGCATACCTGCTTTTATACTTAACTGAGATTTATTTACTGTCTTCTATCCCTTATTATATCAAGAAATAAATGTTGAGTACCTAGTAGTTCCCTTATCTCTGCATGAGGAAGCCACAAGGAAGCTTGTAAATACAAGGCTGAATTTGTGAAAAACTATACCTTCTGTCAGTGAATGCAAGCCCTGGGCCTCAGGGGAGAAAAAGCATCCAAAGGAGGAATTTTTCTGTGTATGATTGCAATCAAATCAAGCCAGTCCTGCTCCCACAGGGACGTTTGCTTTAATAAAGGTTGTCGAACACATTACCTTCCCCAGCCCAGCGACACAGCACTGGGCACTGAACATCCCCCGGTGCTCCGCGGACGCTGCCTGGGCACACATCCAGAAGATGTGTTTATTTTTTCCCAAGCAAGTCCTCGCTCAGGTCCAAGTTAGGCTAAATCTGGTGCTGGCGCTGGGCTGGAGCTCCCCGATGCTGGCGAGGCGGCCGGCAGTGCTCAGCACATGGAGCAATTATCCASAGGGATATTTAGAGGCCCTGACCTTTCCTTCCTATCTTCAGTCATTAACAGATTTCATCTTCCAGTCAATAAAATACGCTAAAGCTACATTGATTTTGAAGTTCTGGAGAATCAAATCACTTGATCTTTCTGCTTAAACTTCCCTGGTCCTCCAATTAAGGTACCAGAATAAATCTTAACTACTACCTAATATCAGTTTTCACAAGACTTTCTTTCCAGCTGTAACCATGTTTTAAGCACTGTAGCTAAACTAATTGATTTTCATTCCTTTCTGTTAGCATCACCTAACACAATCTACTGCTAAGCTTTTAAACGCATTTTACTCTTCAACTTAGTGGTGAATTATTGGTGCTAGTTAAGTTTGTTAGCAGGAACTGTTCCACTACTAAAAAGAGCTATCTTGTCTTCAAAACATATTTAATTATCTCCATCAAACATTATAGGTTGCTCTGATGTTGAAAATGTAAATCACAGAGAACAAGAGGAAGATGATAGCATATTGTTCATCACATATTTTGTCCTCCTACTCCCTCCCATTCTTTTAAATAAATGTCTCTCCTCTAACCGTGAAGATCTTGTGAACACTTGAGATACTCAATTTACAATACATACATAATTTTTTAGTTGTTATAAACACAACATGAACATTACTTAACCAGTGAAACCATATGACTCAGGGGCACGGGCAGGTTAAAMCTCAGGTTTCCCTACTCTGGCAGAGGCAGTTAATGGCTGAATGGATGGCATTTAATGAGCAATTAGWAGTGTAAGAAAAGCGGTTATTGCTGAGTGAGTAACGTGTTCTTTGTAAACAGGAGTTTCACCTCATTCCCCTACTGTGGGTTTTGTCACCACGGATACTTCAGCCATTTAAAGGCCAAATGCCAACACAGATTGAATAATCTCTTGGTGAAGTGCCTGACATCATTAGCTGAAAAGTGCTAAACCTGAAAAACCCTTCATAAAGCCTTGACAATTAAAGAGGTCAACAAGGCTCTCCTGCCCACTGCAGCTGACTCCATCAACAGAGATTGGGCTGGGAAATATCTGTAAGGGAGATGGTCTTATAAAATACTCTTTCGTACCAGTCGAGCTCGTTGGGTACGTTCCCAGTTGCTGCCGACCCYGTTCCCACCCCCACTGCTCAGTTTGGGAAAGAAAACATACGGAACTTTGCTGCTGAGAGAATACAGAGATGGGCAATAGCAAAGACAGAGTTTAAGAGGGAAACGATGTCAAACCACCAAATTGCAGAAGGAAAAGGTCTTCCCTGTTTTTCTCTTCCCCTATCTGGACAGGTCATCGCACTCGCCCGGTAACGACCGCAGTGGGTGGCGATGCCAGAGCTACGGGCAAAGGCGAGAGCTGGCTCCTGCACCCACAGCCCCCGCGCCGGTGCCATGGATGCAGGCTTCAGGACAGCTCCAGCTCCGCTTTGTTACTGTGCCTCCCACCYCCCGAAGCTTCGCTCAGACATGTTGAGCAGAACAGCAAGACCCCTTCTTTAACAGGAGGGAAAAACAGTAAAAAAAAATATATACATCTCTCTGATCTCTTCCCCTAGATTCCCTTTTCTCTTCCAATTTGTCTCCTCGCCCATGCATCAGAGCAGCTCCTCTTGTATGTGCTTGTAGGCATCTTTGCTTTGGCAGTCGCAGACTAACCTCTTTCTCTTTGAGAGGCTTTTCATTTGTCATAAGGTATCGATCCTCTGACAATAGTTCTCAGCTGCTTTCTGCCGTATAAACAACATTACGGGTTTCTAAAGCTGCCTGGGAAGTAAGGGCAGAGCGGGAACCGGTGACATCTCTCCGTTTGTGCTCGCTGTTGAACGGGGACTCCTCGGTCCCTCCACAACCAGGTTAAACGGTGTCGGGGCAGCTCAGCCACTGTGGGGTGAGCTGAGCGGGGACCACGGGACGTGTCCTGATGGTGGCTGTGGTCCTTCCCCAGCGCCCGACACCCCCACACCCCACGGAGCGACAGACCTATTCTGCACCAGCACAGCACAGCCGGGTCGGCAGGAGGCCCCCAGCTCTGCTGCCTGGTAAGGAAGGATCCTCACTGGTTTTTTTGCTGAATATGAACACAGATTTTAAAAAAGGCATTATTTCATAATGCAGAAGTATAAACATGCCCCAAATCACTTTTGATAGGGTACACTTGGGACTAAGTTTTTGCTTCAGTCTACAAGAATTCATTGTTGTTTCTTTTTAACCTTCTGCTAAGCTTATGCCTCAAAGACAAAACACAAAGCAAATTCTTTGACTGAGTATGATGGTTTCTACTTTTATTATTACTATTACATGCCTGCTTAAACCATTCAAAACAAGAAATAAATCCTTCAGGTCAATATTTTTGCGTTCATCTCAAGTATAGTGAAACCTATTTTTTCCTTTGCATTAAATTGGCCTTGCTAGACTGAAGATGCACTTTCAAGAATAGCTGTTTTCTTCCTCGGCAAATCCAGCTATATTTAGCTCATTGGTATGCACGGAGGACCTCMCATCTTTGTGTTAAGAGGATCTTATTCAGAGCAAATTGCAACTGTCTCCATGACTAACGGAGGTTTTGCTTTGCGATGGGGGAGATTTCCTTACCAGTCCCTGCAACTTTGGATTTTTTACTGGTTTTGTAGAAAAGTCATTTTGGCCTTATTCTCTCAGGCAAAACATCAGCTGAATTGCGAGCTCCAAAGTTGCGCATTCTCTCTTCCTTCCACACTGGTTTGGGGCAGGGGGATACAATTGTACTGCATGTCGGAAGTCGCTGCTCTGTGATGCCCGTCTTGCAAGCTCACCCCGACCGAATCAACGGCAACACTTCAGTTGACTGACTCTCTCCTAGCAGGGTTGTTTTCTGCTTCCATTTTGTTTCTATTTATTCTAAAATGAACAGAAGAAAAATTTAGATTTGGATGTGTGACCCAAGTACGGGCAACAAAGGATGTGCCTTCCGTGTGGGACCGACAAAGGTACTTGATTTCGTGCCCTTCCAGAGGCTGCTTTCATAAGCCATTCATATGCAATGACAAAAGTGCTTGAGGACCCATTCTTTCTGCTCTAATGGTTTGATCAAATGAAATCCTGACTGTGGCGTACAAGTTCAGCAAGAAAATTGAGAAACATCTGCGTAACTTACATTGTATTGAATAAGCGCTTCATGGTTCTCTCTTTGTTCCTGGATGAGCTTAGAATCAGCAGCCATTATTTCTTACTCAAAATAACATTATTATGTTTCTACAATACCCGTGGGGTTCAGAAACTGGTTGTGATCTGCTCTCACAAAATGCTACTTCAGTTCCTAGCATTTGGCTTACAATGTTAGCTGTGATCTACAGGATTTTTCTGAAAAGATGATTAACTCTCGTTCAAACAAAGGAGCATTAATGGGAGCTGAGGTTTTCTGCAGCAAAAATCAAACTGCACTATACATCGCAGAGACTCAGCAGAGCACACCATCCTCTGGCCACCTGTTGTGGAAAAATCCTATAGAGTTTAGCACAGGGAATGACCTTTCAATACAGTCCAAAATCATCCCACCTGAATCCCTGAAACAGGACTCTCCCCAAAAATGCACGCTAGAGGAGAATCAGGGTTGCAGGAATATATCAATATACCTCTGGGAAACCACATCATCTTTGTAATGTACTTATCTCAAGACTCACATACACAGGAAATTCAAAATAACCATTAAAATAGATTATCACAAATTGAAACTATCTGCAAAGACATTCAAATAAGCTTACCCTCCCCTGTTCWGAGCAAATGAGATAATTTTATGATTACTTCCTTGTAAACTAACTTTGAAGAGCTATTTTATAATTACACAGTTACCCCTTATTCATATACGTAGCTGCCTTGAGGTATGTGTGACTATTCGCACTATTCAGAAGCTCTGTTCACGAAACAGGGTTTTGCAAGACTGAGTTTTTACTGTTGCTAGCACTGAAACACAGCAAGCTTGAAAAAATCCCCCACTAACGCCCAACAGCAGTTGCATGGTCGAGGCAACAGCTCTGCTGGAGAAATTATGTTGTCAGCTCAAGTGAGTTTGACATTGCAGAGATATCAAAACGCAAGCAAAGAGAAAAGTTTCATCAACAAAGTAATTACTCTTCTGGACTCAATGGAACCGCAATTATTTCACAGTGAGGTGTTGTCAGTTTATGCTGCAGACAAAAACTGTTAGGTAACACTGACGGAGACCTATGCAGAGATTGCTTTTCATATGTAAAACTCTCCTGGCAGTTCTACATTTTCTAAAAAAAATAAGGAACCAAAAAAGTACATGTCAACACTATGCATTAAACACCCACACATTTTTCCTTTTAAAAATTACGTCGCTTTTTAGCCAGAGGCAGTTAAGTATGCACTAGATATTGTTCATACCTCGTGGCTCCTGGTTAACTGGGCAAAATCGAAATACAGAAGGCTGAGGAGGAGGAGGAGCTGGTTTTGACTCCCCACTTTGATGACTGGGTGCAGCAGTCCGGCTGCGGAAGAACGGTTCTCCTCAAATGCCAATGAAAAATTATTAATTTATGGTTTTGCCCCAGAACATCCCCTCCCTCCCCCCAGGACGGTACCTGCAGCAGCATGCCCTGCCGTGACACGTTCTTAGAGACCTGCAGTTTCTCTTCAAGGGGAGGGTATTTCCAGTTACACGTTTTTGATCTGCTTAAGTGGTCCAGAGAGGGGGACCACAGAACACAGCGGGGAATTTGGCAGCCCTGCCACATCGTGCCCTGGTCACAGAACTGGTGACTCTGTCCAGATTTGGGCGGGCRTATTTTCCCCTCTATATGCACGCTCCTTTCTGGGTTCCATTTATTTTTCCATCTTCCAAATAAGATTTTTTCTCTCTCCTCAAGACAGAAGGAATGGAAAAGGCTAGAASTATCACAGCAAAGAGATCCCTTACTTTCTACATCAGACATCAAAGCAGTATGCTCGCAGGCTTCAAAGAGTCCCTTGGAGACTGCAGAACTACCGCGGGGTTGCTAACTTAAAGTAATTTCTGCTTAAATGAATACATCTCTGTTATGAGACAGCCACATACAAATTTAAATGTAGTATTATTACTCCATTATGAAGATACCTGCTTCAATAATTGAAAATTTCATGAAATGAATTGATTGTTAATTATCTTTTAGCTTTCACCTATATATTCCTGTAAGGCTATTACTGTATAAGCATGARCACAATGACTGCACCGCTTATACCTGGCTAACGGCTGGTGGCATCCCTTCATTGGAAATGTTCACCCTCCTCCTCAGGTAATTATGTGGAACATGATTGTGGCCTTGGGCTCTGCCTGCTCAGTGTTTTCAATTAGATTTTACTACAAAAGTACGTATTAACATTAAAGGAGCATTACAATGCAGCAAATGTGATAAAACAGATCAATGTTAGATGTACCTTATGCTTCTGTTGTTTCAAGAATCATAATCACCATTAATTTATGGTCTTCTGAGGAGGATCTAATTACTCTAATCATCTCTTATTTCACCCAGAGCATGCACTTTTTCCTGCTACCTAGCTTTAAATACCTGCTTTGACAGTAGAGACAACACAGACCTGCAATTTTAGCGGTCCTACAGCCTTTCACTGGCTTGGCTGAACTTAGAAGGTGCTGAACACAGTCAGATGCTTGGATGGGAGGTCTCAGGGTCAAGTGCAAGTAGAAATCCCTCTTCCGGAAGAGTCCTGACTTGGGAATACRATGCAGCATTGTGGGTAATATATTTATCACCAAAGTTTCTTCATCCCTCCAGTCACTGAAGATGCCTCTTTGAAGAGCACAGGTGTCAACTCCCACATCCCGRCCAAATCCTGGGTGATTATTTTCTGCCCGGGTTGAATTGCCCAATCTTCCCCACTTGATGATGCCATTTTTAATGTGGTTAATGCARTCCTGGAGGGCACTCAGCACACCCCAGTGATGAACACAGCCTGAGAACATATATAGAATTACACACGCCTGCCTGCCTTGAACTCTATTTCTGAGTGCTGCTAAAATTGCTACAAACCAGCTGATACAATGCTTCTAACTTGTAGTTTTTAAATCCACCTGTAAAATGCTTTAGGTTTCTTCTGCATGCAAGGAACTGTTGTTACTGTTATTATTGTATTAATTTCTGAAACACTCCAATCTTTGCCTGGCTGAACGTTATACAAATTAGTGGTGGATAAAAATCCAGAATCATTATATAGTTCCAGAAATAAGTGAAAATTAAAGCTTTTAGAACACATTTAAATAGACAGAGATATTTTCCCACCACTCATTGTTTTCTACCCAGCATAGAAATGCAATTACAAGAAATCTCCTGGCAACACGTATTAATATACCATTTTAGTCTCACTTCAAAGAGTAGCAAAAATTCAGGAAATATTTAATACTTTATAAAAGTGGCTCAAAGTGCTTTTGAAATACGGAATGTCAAATCCGGTGTATAGAAATGCAGCTCCATCAGCGTAAATGAGATTGCATTTGGATATCCCAGAGCCGGGTTCCGTTTCTTTCTTACGCGATTGCTCCTTTTTATTGTGTCGCTTTCTGCGAAGGCCCCAGCTACTCGTGCGACGCCTCGCGGGCACTGCAGAGCTCGGSTCTAAGCAGAAGGAGCCACTCTTCCACCTGCCCATGGGACTTCCCCGGCCCGTGCCCCCCGGCAGAGCAGCTCTCCCTGCTCCCACCTCCGACGGGTGCGAGCGCCCGGGGTCGGCGGCGAGCCAAGCCCCTGCAGCAAGTCCCGCGTCCGGCACCTCCAGCCCCCTGCCTGGGGGACCCCCGCGCCGCAGGCGGGGGTTTCTTGGCATACGTGAGATGTTTCTACATCTGCCCCTGAACGCTGGGAAGCGCAGCTCGCGGCCGCAGCGGAAGGACGCGCTCGGGGCAGTGCAAAGCTGCTGACTGTTTTGCAGAAAAGCACTCAGGAGTTTGCCCAGCTGAGGAATTAGTGTCCCCCGTCCGCCCCCCGAGCCCCGACCCGGACAGAGGCAGGCAGGGCAGGCAGTGCGCCAGGCTGTGCTCCGCACCCCGCATACCCGCACGGACGGACAGACAGACAGCGGCTGCCCCGYGGGGACCGGCGCGTGCTCCTGCCGCGCGGACACAGGCTGGCGGCTGTGCCGAAGGAGGAACCCGCGCTCTTCGCTTTCCACGCACAGCCCTCCCCTGGCAAGCGGGAAGGCACATTTAAAGCTTGAGACGAGGCAATGAAGTTATAAACCGGCCTGTCTTTTCCAGAGGTGTTGCCTCAGGCACATCCTGCATAGCCACGAAGTAAAGTGGCTTCAAGTTTTCTTAAAAATACAACCACCACCCAGAAGTAAATCTATCTCCTGTCAGGCTCATGAATCTGGGAGCCGAGCAGCCTTCACCCGACCCGTCTCCTGCTGCTGAGAGTCACGCTCGTCCTCCACGGGAGCAGGTCCAGCATCACGTCACCAAGCCGAGCACTCAGCCATCCCCCAGCCTCCACCCGCAGAGGGGAGAGCAGGGCACCGGCAGGATCAATCTCCCATCCTTCTTGGCATCAACCAGTCTAACAAGTTTTTCTATCTAAGCTTTAATTTAGCTTTCTCTTCGTGAGCCCTAAGCCGTTTCCCGTCACGTCAAATAGAAGTGACAAATAACCACTCTTCTCTCTGCTATACCGAAATGTTAGGGTATGGTATATCCAGAAATCCGAGGTGCCCGAGTTTAGACCACTATAATTTTGCTTCACTTCTGTCTTTTTTTTTTCCTTTTTTTCTTTTTTTTTTCTGTCTTTTTTTTTTCCTTTTTTTCTTTTTTTTTTCTTTTTTTTTTTTTTTTTTTTTTTAGAGCAGCCTTCTAAGCAGAGGGAGATGGGGACACGTATTCCTGACGAGGCCATCTAACCCCTGAAGCGATTAGTAAGCATTGTGAAGCAATCCAGTCAGTAATATTATATTTTTCCTGAGCTGTACTCTCCCGCAGGAGTTCTTAAAAGCAGCTGCTGAAGGCCATAAGCCAGCTATATTCAGTGAGTGGTGGGTCTATGAATGTCTGTTTGTTTAGGGAAGGAACCTCCCACCAAAACACCGGGGAGAGAGAAACAAGCGTGTGGCAAAAGATCGATGGCTCCAGAACTCAAAATTCCTGTAGCACTTACTGCTTCAATGATGTGTATGTAAATACTGATTTTTATTTTTTTTTGAGGGTTAAATCATTAGTAGCAGTGACACGTTACAAGCCTTTTGTGCTATTTTTTGACTAGTAACAGCATCCTTTTCCACTTGGAAGACAAAATGAATGCAGAAGTTAATAAAATAAATCTTATTGAGAACTTTACCAAGAAGTTATATGTTTAAGATTTTTGATTAGTTCTACAAAAATCAACTTTGAAACTCTATAGACACTTAAAGGTATTCACAAGGTGAATATACTTTTATAGTAGTGCTCTTATATATCTTGATAAAAATATAGGCCACCAGGATCATTTTTGTAATAAAGATTATCACAAAAAAAACCTTTACTGATTATTTCATTTCTAGATTTCAAAGAACATTTAATTTTCTCTCAATTAAAATGAAACACTGTGTACTCACTGTCAATAGCCCAATGCTCCACAAAAGCGGACTTTATTGTTTACTCTTTTCTTGGAGGGTCTCCAGACCTTACAGCTCCAGCCTGGAGGGCCTTGACTGAAATTAAGTGAAGCTGCTTTTCAGCTCAGGCTTGTCTCAGGACAACTCTCATGTTGGATCATTATATTCCATGGTTTTCTCAGGGATACAGTATTGAGGCTGGATAAAATTAAGAACTACGGCATCTGAACGTGCAGATCCCTAAGATAATGAAGCCATGGGTGAACTGAAAGCATATCAATGAGAGAAATTAATATTTGTGGTTAATGAGTTCTATGCAGGTACTATTACCAGAATGCTTCTTTAAACGAAAGCTACAGTTCAGGACCGTCCTTGTATGAGCCCCAGATTATGGTAGATTCAGAGTCACGTTCCCCGTGAGCCTCAAAGGCTGATTTTTTTAACCATCCAACAGTACAAAACTCCAACAAATGTTGCATTAAAATCCTCATAACTCCAAAATCCACCTATGTACAGTTGCTATAGCAACTGTCATCTCAAGCCTTCCCAGGGGAGAAAATAACTGCGTGTCCTACCTGGTTAATCGGTATTTGTGTTACAGAGACTTGAAGGGTAACTTAGTTTCACCAAAAAATAGAACATATACTGAAGTGCTACTATGTTAATGTGACATTATTTAATCTGAATAAGAATCCACTTTGCATGTGCCTTCAAATTATAGTATTTATGTAACATTCAACACCGTAAGTAAAAATGTTGCTGCCAAATATACCTGACTTATGCTATTTATTGATTTGAATAAAATGGGCATTATCAAAATAGAGAAACAAGAAGGAAGGTGGGAGAGTAGATTGGATTAAGGACTTCAGATTTCATAGTGTTTGTATTACAATAAAAAACCTCCTACAACCAAGGCTTCGTGCAATCTGGATACAAAAATAAGCTGATGGGGAACGATGACTGCATGGTCAACTTTTCCCCATTTCTCTTATACATACCAGGATGAACAAAGCTCCCAAGCAGGAAGACCAYACTGTCTGAGAAACCATCATCACTCACTCAGTCATGATTATAACCTTTTTAACTTGAAAAAAGTCYTGAAAATACTTCAAGAAAAAATCCCATTTGGAGAATATATTCAGGAGCATGTTGACAGTTATTACTAGCTTGTAGACATATCCAGAAATGTATTATTTTAATCTTAGCAATTACTAAATAAAAGTAATCACAGCTACAAGGCAATAAAATCTCTGTGAAACATAAAAATATAATGATGACATATCCCTCTATATTAGTTCAATGACATAATTTGAGAAAATAAGATCTTAGGGGAATATTCAACATACACAACTACATCTGTACATAGTTAAAGAGTACAGATACGGACTTCAAACCTGCGGAGACAATGATTTGTGTTAATCTAACSGTTATAGCTCTGGCAAGTTTCCAAATTGCATTCCTCCTTCAAAATCTGAAGAGCACGCTCACAGGAAGCCATACATCTGTACATGCTAAYAAGGGATGCCGTCAGCCTGAGTAAAATGCCAAACGCACTTGTACAGTAATGCAAAGCAGCGTTAGGCTTTGGGCAAGTGGAGTACCCAAGTGGATGCTGGCACGCCCGCCACACAAAGCAGACTGATGTTCAGGTTTGCCATTAAAAGGATCTAATTTTTAAGTATTACATTCTAGGGATTCAGGAAATTTAATTTAAGCAACAGTATATAAATATATATGGCAATACTAAATAACCGTAGGAAAACAAAATAGCTTGTGATCTCATAGACCTTCATAATTAGAGCTGAACATTGTTAGAAGAAAGAGAGAACACAGTGGCAAGAAAAAACCCACCCTAACGAAGGCTATTTAACACAAACCCACAGGCAATTCCTCCTGCCCTATTAATCCCCGTACACCACCACCACCAATATACCCAAATGCAACATYTCTGTAGTCCCCTATCGCATCCTTCCTGTGCAAATTTTTTTAAAAGAAGAGATTATTTCCAAAAACTTACTTTAAATTCAGGATGTGCTTTTTTATCTCAGCTACCTTCCTAGGAGATCCTCCTGCAGCCAAGGAGGAGGAGAGGGATGAAGCCCCTCCGGGAAGGCTACTGCTGCTTTAGGCTTGGCCACCCGCCACCAAGCGCCGGGGAGCCGGGACCCCGGGGCCGGGGCCGCGCTGCCGGACAGACAGCCCTACGGACAGAGCCGCTTCACGCTGGCTCCCTCAGAGGACGGTGAAGGGGAGTYTCTGTCCGTATTGCCGCTGAAGGCACTGACTGAGGATGCCACGCACGGGGCTGGGAGGTGTACTTCTATCCGCCTGTCTCMGCCGCCTTTTAATATTTACTTAATCATAAATACAACTACGTAYTATATGACAAAGGTTAAAAAAATGGTAATAAGTGTTGAAAAGTATTGTTTTTCCTAACAATCAATTGACTTTTATATACAGAAAAAGCAAACCAGTATTTTAAGAACTCTACATATCACATTGATTTAACTACAGATGCTTTTTCCCCTTCACTTTGCTTTTACCATGAAAGTATTGCCTCCAAAAAGCCACAACGCTGTTAGTTTTAAAAATATTTACACTACAAGAGAGACTAATAATAAAAAAGCAAACTATTCCTGCGACCTATGAAGTGATGTTTTTGAGACGTGTTAGAGCATTCCACACGCTCTGCCACGCCGCTGCTCTTTACAGTATCTGTAAAAGGAAAACTAAAAATAAAAAACCCCAAGAAATTAAAACATGTCACGTCGTGAACCCAGGTTGATCTCAAACGCATCTCCTGAAACATCGCTCAAGCAGGAGCRGACTGCCAGGGAACAGCCTTCCCGTGGAAGGAGCAAACACGGCATCCCCGCAGCAGCGAGCCGCAGCATCCCCGGCGCGGTGGGTCCCGCGGCACTGCCCAAGGCAGAGCACGGCAGAGCCCCCCGCGCCGCACGCAGGGACAGGGCAGGGGGACCTGGCCCCACACCGCTGGCCCCGATCAGCCCCGACAATCCCCTACTGCAGTGCCCTGCCTCTGGAAACGAGTTAGAATCAGAAACATATAATCAACGTAAAAAGGATGAACAACCAACCAAGAGGCTGCAGGGACTAATGGATCTCCGGCGCAGGGCTGTGCGGGGCAGGGTGCGAGGCGCWGCTTCCCGCGGGACGCATTCCCTTCCCATCCTTTCACTTTCGTACTCTCAAATTTTGACTCAATTTGGCTTATTGATTTCGCCGTGCTTCGCCTGACCTTACAGAGCAATCTGTGCTCTTTTCAAGTGCCACTTCGTATTGACTCTGCCGTGCAGCTATGACTCCTATAATTAGTTTAACAGCTCTTTGAGGCCACTTTGTTTCTGACAAGATACCCGCACATCTGCGGAGAATTTAAAATAGTTTTGTTGTCAAAAACAATTACACCAGGAGCATAAAAGCAGTGTTTCATCCCTACAGTCCCTCTCCAAACATTTGGGTTAACAAGCTGAGCAACACCCACACCAAGGCAGGAGCTGGGGAGCAGGCGGGGAGATGCACACCGTCCCCTGTCCTCACCCCAAAACCCCACTTACCCTTCAGCTGATGATGGTTTTGATCRTTAGGAGCTGCTCAGAGTTGAACAGTAAGCGACCCCCTCTTTTCTGCAGGGCCTCCTCTCTATATTTAGTGGCTTTCTACCAAATACATACTAAAGGAAGGATCTTTCTGAGCAAAGACATGGCACGATTCCAGTCCCCAGTACTCTGTCCTGGTCCGCARAGGTTACGTCAGCATTTTAGAATATATACTAATAGTTATAGGAAAACACAAAAAAAMCCCCACCCCRAAACACAACCCCCAAAACCTAGACAACAGCAGCGATTCCCAGGTATGGAGCAATGGCTATGTGACCATCGCATCAAAGCCGAAGAAACTCAAAGAATGGTGAAATGTGGTAAGGACAACAATATTCCACACCCACTAGGAAACAACACGCCGCGTTACCAAACTAAGCCTATGAATTATAACCGACCACGTGTTTTCTGAATTTTTAGATAGCGGACAAAGAAACTGGCTGAGTAAGCGCAAACTGTAAAAAGGTCAGGAATGTGCTTTTTCCATGCGCCACCTCCCATACACTGAATGATTTATCTCCATCCTGTAGTGCAAACTCCGATATCTGGCCTTCCTCAAACCACACCRCCTCCCTCCAGTCTGCTGCAAATGCTACTGCTTGAATTATTTGCCTTTTATGAATTACTTGCAGCACACTTCTAGTTCTTGTTGTTGTTATTTTCTACACTGAACAAGGTAGGTATTTTCAATATGCTTTCTACCAAAYAACATTATGCTTGTACTTCTGGATAAAATAAAATAAATCCATACAATGAAAATCACAACACTATATATAACACCATTTCTCACTTTAAAAGGTTGTGTTGCATGAGATTTTCAGCAGGTGCAATTTCCATTTCAGCAAAGACCTGTGTGGCTAAGCTTAAACACAATATTTTCCAGAGAAAACGTCTGGCAGGAAATCACTAGCAATCACAAAAAAGTACAGCCCCCTCACCCCCACTCAGAAAAAGAGGGACAGAAAAGAAAGCAAAGCAGCGAAGCTACTGCAGCTTGATCTCTGTGTAGAGCCGAAGGGGGAAGAAGCCCCAGTAGCAAAGCCGTGGGCACAGCACTCAGGTTGGGCACAGCATATGCTGGTCAAACGCCCACCGCCGACGCCTGCCGATGCCCGCAGGCTGGGGAGCCGGAGGGGCCGTCCGGAGGGACCGTACCTAAGTGCGTTCCTGCATGTCGCATGCGTGCCCATTGCACAGGYGTGATCACAAAAACACAGCAGCTTTCAGTCCAGGGAACCGCAATAAGCCGCAGCAGCACGTGAGGAGTTTGGGCTGCCGCAGCCCCCCGTCCCGACCCCCCCGCCGCGGCTGCCCGGGGGCCGCGGGCTCTGGGCAGCGCCGTGGGATGTCCCCCTTGGCTGGAGCACAGCGGAGCGAAGGGCTGTTTGCTTTGCCCCGTACCCTCTTCGGTGCTCTGTGTGAAATCGAGTTCGTCATCATCCTTTGCTGTCCTACACGAATTTGTACAAGAACCTTCTGCTTTCAAAGAAGTACGGGGTAATTCAGCTCTGTGACTACATGGAAACCTAAAACTTTTGCTACTAAATGATTTTCAGTGCTGGCAGCAGCCTTTGAAACTCTTTGGGTCTTTCTATCACCTGGTTAAATCTTTGCAGACAACAATTTCAAGCACTTCATCTTGGTCACCTGCAGGCCTAAAGCATTCCCAGGCAGGAGCACAAAAGCTGCACTGTACTCCCTGCATCAGACCAAAGTCATAAACGGGCCCAACTGCGTTTAAAGCTGCTTATGCTGTTTCTTATCTCTCCCTCGACGGGGAGAGCAGAAGTGTTTGAAGCATTTGTAAGACTTGGCAGACCTCCCTTCCAGTTGAAATYCATTCCCTTTAGGGATGCAATGGCTGCCTGTGAAGCCCATTGCAGAGGTGAGATGACACGTGAAAACCTCCATAACCTCTGCTTCCTGCTGGGTGACCCCCTCTTCCACGGCAAACTGAGGCCAAAACAATTGCAAATCTCTGTACAGCCAGCCTCCTGAACTGCAAAGGACAAAGCTGTGGTGTAGGCACCTTCCTATGGACGAGACTTGTAGCCAAAGCACGGACCTGCCTGAACTCCACCACAGCTGTCTTCCTGCAATTTTATTTCAATAACCCATAAGTTTAACAGTTGCAAATTTGGAAATGATRTCCCTGGCACAAAATGAGATGTGTTAGCTGGGATCTGAAATTTGCTCACTCWTTTAAAAGGTGCAATAATTTTATCCACAGCAGCGAGCTTCCCCAAGTCTTGTGTTAAAGAACAAACATTAAATGAAGATAGAGGGGAAAAAAAAGTAGCGAGAAGCCAAAGCTCTTTCCTGCACAGGGAAGTTTGGGTTCAGTGAGTGGGGATAACTGACAGTATGCTACTAAATCCATGCAAGGTCTGTGGGAGAGCATCTGAGGGGAGGTCAATGGTGCCCAGATTCAGCTGGAGTACGCCGCAGGTAAGGAGACATGGCAGCGGTTTCCTCTGGGCTGGGGAGGGTAAAACAGTCTGACAGCAGTTCAGGACAGCCTCATATTTTCATTTCTCCCTGAAGACTAGGCTTGCCGGTATTTGCCAAATCACTCTGAAATTACAGCTACCTCCAAACAAGATTCAGAGCGAAGTAACACCAGATCTCTATCACCAAGCATTAGCTGCAGCCACTTGGGCAGCAACAGGAACGTGCAGAAGGGGCCCGAGACSCAGGGGGTAACCGAAGTTGCAATGATCAGTCACTCACAGTTTGATTTAGCCCTATGCGTTGTAACAGTAGATCGATTTTTCACCTCTTGAATACTGTTTACTCAAATCGCACAGAGCAACTAAGGTTCTCCCTTTTTAAATACTTTAAGTGCAAATCTGAAAAGTTTTTTTCTTGCCAATAGCCCTTCCGACAATGTTTTGGAAAATGAATCTTATTGTCCTCTGCCTTCTTTCCACGGCCACCATCCTCACCAATAAATATAATGGGAAGAAGGGAGTGACTTTCTCCTTGTGACTTTGYGTGAGACAAAAGAGAAGCTGTTAACATTTGCACCTAAACCATCACAGCACCAGCTGCACCGCGCCGGGCTGGGATCCCAGCTAGTGCCGGTCCCAGCAGGGCTGATCTGAGATCTGATGTGTGTACAAAGAGCACTTTAAACCTGATTTCTGCTGGCAGCAAAGCCCAAAGTTGAGCAAGTTTTGCATCGCTTCACATGCGCATCTGCTCTGATTGCCAGGGCGTATCTCCCTAAGCTGCCCAGCTCCCTTCCTCAGCCGCCGGTGCCTGAGGCTGCGAGCACGGGGTGGCAGCGACGTGCGCTTCAGCCCCGGGACAGACGCTGCAGACCCCTCCGCAGCATCTGAAGCCTCTCAGAGCCAACGGGAATCTTTTAATCGAGTCTGACAGCGCTTTGCAATAGTTAATCTTCGTAACAATCCAACTAATGGATTAGATCCTAACGTTTGGATGCTTTTTCTTAAGTCGTGTAAAAGTGTAACGTTTTGAACTGGTTTTTGGTGAATGAACTTAAGCTTAAGTGGACCTCACTTATGAAGAGAAGCAACCTGGCATTCACTCCAGGATTCTGGCTATACCCTTCCCTTGAGATATAGGGTAAGTCTACCTGGGCTAGTTTAAAAACAACCAACACAGGTAGCAGTGTCAGTCTGGTCTCAGCAGCTGGAGCTCAGGACAGACGATTTTCCCTGYGGTGTAGATGTGCCCTGAGGCTGCTATTTGTGAGGCACAGCACTCATCAAACCGAGCACTGCCCTCAGTGCTGAACTCCAGAAGCACAGGAGTCTACTTGACTATTTTCTGACAGTTTTTTTGCTTACATCTTGTATTCAAAATGATTTAGTTAAGAGATGCTTCTTTCGGGACAATATGACAGCTAATTCCCACTTATCCTACTGAAAAGATACAATTGAAATGGATGCAACAATAAAACTAACAGCTAATATGATTGCTATTGATCATTTGCCAGTTTATCAAATGAATAGCCCACCAGCTAAATGGAGAAGGAAAATAGTGCTATACATTGCATGTCTCAGTAATGAGCTAACTGGATAGCTCATTTTAAAATCTATGTAAAGCTGAACATCAGTACGCAATTTATAACTGCAATGAAGCCTGATACATCAGATGCATGTTTGTTCATTTTCACCTACCTTTTCRGCTGACTGGGCAGTGCCAAAAAATATTGGAATGAAGGCAAGCCATACTATACAGGTAGTGTACATAGTGAATCCAATGGGTTTAGCTTCATTAAAATTCTCTGGGACACCCCGAGTCTTGATGGCATACACAGTACACGTAACCATTAGAAGAATGCTATAACCCAAGGAACAAATGATTTGTAGATCCGTAATGTCACATTTGAGAACTCCTCTGGCTTGATCAGGGTTCATAGTTTTCTGCTCATCATAATCTATGATGATGTTGGGTGGGTCAACYGCAAACCAAATAAAGACACCTAGAAGCTGAACAGATATCAAACTCGACGTGATCGCCAGCTGCGATGTGGGGCTTATAAGCCTGGGTGCTGTCACTGACTTTTTGCCCTGTTCAAATATGCGGTAGATGCGGTTTGTTTTAGTTAAGAGGGCTGCATAGCTGATGCACATCCCCAAGCCCAGGAAGATACGCCGGAAGGAGCACACGGCAACGTTTGGTTTGGCGATCATCAGAAACGTGATTATGTAGCACAGAAATATCCCTGTTAACAGGACGTAGCTGAGTTCCCTCCCAGAAGCCCGGACAATGGGAGTGTCGTTGTATCTGATGAACGTTGCCATGACAAAAATGGTGGCAATAATTCCCAGCATAGCCAAGAAGACGGGTATCACAGCCCAGGGCGAGTGCCACTCCAGCTTGACAATGGGTATCGAACGGCATCCCGTTCGGTTCTCGTTGGGCCGCTCGTTGTACGAGCAGAGCAGACAGGTCACCTCGTCAGCCTGGTACTGGTAGCCGTCGCAGAGCTCGCAGTGCCAGCAGCACGGCATCCCCTTCACCATCTTCTTCCTCTCTCCCGGCTTGCAAGGCAGGCTGCAGACCGAGGATGGGACTTCACGCACTCCCCTGCCCCACTGCATTTCATCGATCTACAAGAGACGTGAAATAGAAAGAGGCTGGTTATTTAGATGTTACTGTCAGACAGCTGGGGTGGGGATGGGAGGGGGGAGGACCGAGGGGGAACCTACAACAGAGAAAAACCAAATGGATAAACTTTATATGTGGTAGACTCCTGGAAAAGCACCAGGAGCCACACACGCTAGTGTCTTCACATGGGACTCTAATGCATGACTGTATTTACTGCCTTCATTTTTCATTTTTATTAGTAGTTAATTCTGGTGGAGTGACACACAACATCAGATAAAACAGTAGAGCGTAAACCTCTTCCGTGATTCATGAAAATTAATAAGAACACTGCAATGGCTTGAGGGAAGGCAGGAGTTACATTCACAAAACTGCTTTCYGTGCATCTAGAGCTTGGGGCTTCTTACCGAGACCAGAACAAGAGATTTGCCTTCTTGGAACTACTGCTGACCAGGTTAATATTTTAAATGAGGTGGAAATGTGTCTTATATAGGGCACGGAATCAGTGAGAACGTGGCAAGATCTGCAATATGAGCCATGTAAGAAATATGAAGGACGAAGAAAAGAGTCATCAATGAAAAATGGAATAATTTGATAATATTTCATTTCAAAGTCACATTCCGCTTTTGAAATACCATGCATGCTTCTGGGAATGCAAATTATAAATGATTATATTAAACAAATGGAAAGTCTCACTTGTTCTGCAGTCTTAAGAAACCTAAACTCCAAAGTAAGTGCTCAAAGGCTCCCATGTACCGCAGAAAATTAGACTCACAAATAATTTCAAAATATTCCAGACTAAAGCCACTAACCAGTTTCCAAGGACAAGGGGGGTTTAGCATTGGAGCCCTCCTTAAATAGTCCAGACTGGAACCATTGGGAAGGTCCTGACATTCCCAGTGCCAATTCATTGCACCTCTTACCAACTCAGCTGCCCAGCAAAATTTCAGTGGCTCTAATGGCTGCTCTGTGTGTGTGTGTATGTATGGCTTTTCCAAATATAAAACCTGATCTCCTGGGATAGATGTGAATAAGTATTATTAAAAACAAAATTTCAGCTATTTTTTTTTTTTAGGTTACTTAAATGCTTACAAGCTCCACTATTTCCCCTACCAGTAAAAAATTCTGAGATGAGTTTCTTGAATCAGCTGCCTTGATTATTAATGTATACAGGGAGACTGAGGTTTGCAAGTCTTAAATTGAAGGATTAAGTTGCACTTTCCAAATTTAATTCAAAATAGATCCTTATCATCTTCATTTCATGTATTTGAAAAAAAACCCTGAAGTCACAAACTGCTCAGATACTATACTACCAAGAGTCTCTGCTGTGAATGTTATCAAAATAATCCCTCAATAACAGATATTCTAGAGGTCGGTCACTGCTTGAGAAACTTCATTAACCTTCAATATTCACAACTTATTCTGAGGAAAAGAAAAAAAAAGGTCCGTGAACTCTTCTTTCATACTGCTCTGAGCTGAAGGTATGTAGCTTACAGAAGCCAAAGSAATACCTGATGGTAAAGGAGAATACAAAGACACATTTAATTGCACTGGCCAATGGTAGTTTGGTCTTACTGGAAGCTCTTACAAGGAGCCAGAAAATCCATTTCTATGTCCAACTCTGTCAATGCTCCAACTAGTAAAGGCTAGCAAGCCCTTCGCAAGCCTGGAGTCGAATTCCTAGGTTGTGCGTATGCCTCGCAAGAGAGCTGGAGTAAGCTGGCACRTGTGAGTGGAACTTGCTGCAGAGGCACGACAAAAGATGGAAAAGAAAGAGGACCAGAGAGATGGTGAATAAAGACAACCAGGGCCAGGATTTCTGACCCATAAAGCAGGTGTGAAAAATTTCATGACAATTCCTTAAGAAACCAACTGACCGCTAGTTTGCATCTTCTTTTGCTCTTCTTAATYGCTGATTTGTATCTTGCCCTTTTAAAAAGTAGACTGAGACAGCGTAACTGTAACTTACCTGTACAGCTAGAAAGTGAGACACATCGATGCAGTCTGGGGCCTCCATTTTCTATCATAACTACCAAACATAGAAGTTACTTGATGCCCTTTTTACAGCATGCATTGATATGAAATGAGAAAGGCATCCTAACTGCATGGATTTTTGACCCAGTGATGAAAGGATTCTCTCCAATTTTCTGCATGCTAATATCTCACAGAACCACAGAATTATTAACRTGTTATCATATCCCCATGCCCTCCTTATGACTATAAAAGGATGAATTGCCATATTCTCAAATGTGTTCTATGGCATTGCTCGGTAGTTGGGACAGCCTAAAGGTACTTTATTCGTCGCAGATACTGTGTGTAAGGAGATAAACAGAAGATCAGGCAAAATTATGGAAAGTCCTTTTTCTGGTCTCCTGGGATGACACCATGACAACTCTGTACCACTGGCCTCAAAGATTTGCAGCATTCTGCTGCTTTGGCGAGAAAATTAATGATGAAAGCTGCCTGTCAGATAAACCACCTGGCACCGGAGCCTGGCGTTGGGAGATGAGAATCTCAGTCAAGGTAGAGACACTTTTCCCACTCAGAAAAGAATATTTTTGAAACATTTTTTGTCTTTGAAATAAATTATTGTTTCATAACTCCTTTGAGAAATGCAAACAAAAGCAATAACATGTTCATCTGTGTATTTGGCTGCTTTAGGATCTAATAATTGTGCCCGATGTACTTTTTTTCTGTCCCCCTTTTCCCCTCCCTCCTTCTTTCAGCTTTTACTGCAGTTTCCTTGAAATAATTTAGCTTYTGAAAACCTGAATCTAAAAAAGGCTTCTATTGTGGCAAGTAATTGTTATATTCAGCCATTTCTTGCATTTACTTAAATCTATACCTGCTTATATTCAATGACTTTTTCCCAATACTTTTAGTCACTATGAACTGGAAACTGCTTGCTTAAAGATTTTGAGTTCCGAGTTTCAGGATCAGGATCATAAAATCCTGACAAAACAGCAAGAATAACTTTTGTCCACAACTACTGTAAGAGGATCTTCAACAAACCCAAAATGGCAGGGTGCTCCATTCAGGGGCAGGAGCCGCAGCGCGGGTTTGGCTGCCCCTTTCTGAACGAGCCCACTGCCGCGTCCTGCCCAAGCCCTTGCTGGTGGCAAACCAGCAGCGGGAACGTCCGAGCAGCGTTCGGAGATACAAACCACAGAAAAGAGAGCAGCAGGCTGCCACCACAAGTCTAAACTTCTTGCACATTACGTCCTATTTTTAAAGGAGAGATCTGACAGAAGTAAAAATGGTTTTGAGGATGGTGATTTCCAAGACCATTGTTTCAACGTGCAGCCAACCTTACCCGCCAAGATCCAAAACTAAACCACATCTATTAAAAACACAGATGACAAGATTAACTAGAGAAATGGCAGATCCAGGAGGTTCATGCTCTTTTGCTGACCCTGCCCCCAGGCCAGTTTGATCAACCTGGGCGAGGCACTTCACGTATTTTTTTCCTCCCATTTCTCCACCTATGAGCTGAAGGGGCTGTCAATTATATTTATAACAAAGACCTACAAAATCTTTGAGATCCGTGGCGGAAGAGTGCTATATACTTACAAATCCCACCTTTCTATAAGCAAATATAATAAACTCTTATCCCATAATCAAAAAGTGATTATCTGAAAATGCTACTCAATCTAGAAAGCAGTAAGTAAACAATTTCATAAATCATGAGAAAGTACTCTTACAATTAGCACAAATCCTGCTTTTTATGTAGAACCTTCCATTTCAGCCATATATAGAAATAGCACACAGAGATCAGGGAATTTATTTTCCCAACCCAACACCACATACAGAGGTAGCCAGACACACTGTACTCACAGCTATCCAGCAATTTTGCATCTTGAACTTAGCACTTGACCAAGTCAGTACTGAGGGACACAGTGAACTTCTCCATTAAAATTCTGCCAAATTTGGGAAGGATGCAAAACCTAGACTGCACTAGATGCTGTAGACACATGTGTCTCATGTCTTGAAAAATCACATATCTACCCATCATCCACTTATCATCATGTTAATTGGCACATCTTCAACAGTATAATGTGCAGACTGATGCTATTATAGTTCATCCACTGAYGATTTGATCTGATAAATGGGGAAAAAAACCCCCCACAACTGGTTCATTGTAGGACATTTGAAACAACTGATGAAAAGACCTTCAAAGTTGGCCATGTTCCATGGTACTTGGATCCAGTAGAGCCACTGTGTTACAGTGGGACACTATGTTTTGCCCTACCACCACAGTACAGAGAAAAAAAAMCAAAAACCAAAACCAAAACCAACCAACCAACCAGCCAAAAACCACAAAAAAGAAAAGAAAAAGCTCCCTCCCGGATCCAGTGCCTTCCCCACAACCACAGAGCAATGCAGCATCTGTCTTGGTTAGAGGTTAACTCTAACTCTTTTCCTCCCCAAGCTCTCCCAACTCCTACATATCGCCCAGTTCATAAATGCCTCRAGCTAGAGGGATGGGATCCATTTCCAATATAAACTCTCATTATGTTCACTACAGAACGAACATTAACAAGAAATGCTCAGTCTGTCTCACAAGGCCTAATGTAATTGTTCATTTTAATGAATAAAGTAACTCAATATATGTGTATAATTTAAACATGCTTTTTTTCTCACTACCACAAACATTTCTGTAATAAGCTATTTGTTCTGAACAAAATTGTTTCATGCAATGTTTGATTAAAATAAAAATTGGCAGAAAAATAATTACATTAGTGATAATTAACCTACTCGGGAAAAAAGATAGCCACATTCCCTGATACAACTTTTGTAACAACGGTGCCATTAATTTCATGGATACATTAGAAAACAATTGCGGAGGATTGTGCTCAGATTTATTGCCACCTTTACAGATTGCTTTTAGACTCCAGTTACTAAGTCAGCAGTTCAGAGAGTTTTTGTATCTTCAACTTTACAGATGATAGCAATATTTGCATGACTTAGCTCTTAGGGCTTAGCTATTAATGTCTTGTAATTAGTTTCTAAATCCAGGGCTTTAACATGGTAATGGTTTTAAGCTAAGAATATGTCAATAACACATAGTCCACAGAGCCTTCTGCAAAATATCAACTAAAATCCCTCCAATAGATAGCAGCAACGATAAGCCAAACTATCAGAGAAAGTTGCAAAGCTACTCCAATGACTTGTCCAGACACTGTAAATAAGGTGTTTCACTTCATACTGTAACTTACTTTAATTTCACTGCCTGCAGGGGATTGACAGAAAAGCCTTAAGAAGAGTGTGAAGCCTGCAAGGTGATGGAAGCAAAAAATCCCCATGTTTTTTGCTTGTGATGAACAAATCGCTGCATTCTGAGCAGTGCAGGCTTAATGCGTTTTCGGGATAGCACAAAAAATCCCCAGAAACKACAAAACCTCTATTTAAACAGAACGATTGTTTTTGCAGTAACAGCGCACCGGCTCCGGGAAGCCGCCGGCCCCTTCCCCTCCCCGCGGGGACCGAAGCCGTGGTCCCACCCCAGCCCCTCCGCAGGGCCCGGCTCCGCTCGCCCTCGCACCCCCGGCTCGGGAGTCATCCTCTTAACCTGGGTGCCCTCAGCACAGGTTTGAGCCCAGTTACACCCCGGCACCCCAAAACGAAGTGAAGACTGAGCTCGCTCCCGCCTCTTCATTTTCTTTCTGTTTTCTTGTTTTAAATCAAAGTCAAAATCCAGCTACTTCAAAGCAGCTTCTAAAATCTGTGCAGGGCAGAAGTCGGACACGTTAAGCAGCAGCCCCCAAAACCCRGAGATAACGGTGTCTAAACCTGATCCCCAGCTGCTGTAGGAGCATCTCTGCTGAGATGCGKGTGCTGCGGCCCCGGCAGAGCCTGGGCACCCCTGCTCCCCACAGAGCATCCCAAATCGGTCCTGAGCTCTGCAGCTCACCCCTGCCTCGTGACAGCTATTTTTTCTCCCTACTTTCAGTGCCGTTCCACAGGAACACTTCATCAGCAAGACGGAGCATCAGCCCGGCGCTGCCTTCCTCCTGACGCCAGCGACGACGCGGTTTGTGCTAGCGAGTGCTTTTAGGTGTCTTGGGACACTTCAAAAGAAAGCTACTTTAGAGGAAAAGCAAAAGCTCCTAAGTTTTCCTGCTCTGCTGTATTAATTATCTTAAATCCCTCCAATCTACCTTCTTTATAAACAGAAGCTAAATGTCCTTATATATTTTTTGTTCTGGTTTCTCCTACTGCTACCCTTCTTGCTTCTGCCCTAATGTAACAGCGACTGCTGCGGGAACAGAAAGTGCCCTGTCCATAAAGACACACAGGACAAGCAAATCACAACTTTCTACTTGAGGGTGATGGAAACTCATCACTTCTCAAAGTCTTCCAGTCAAAAAGCTTGCCATTTTTCATTGTCGGCACAATGAAAAACGTTGTCAAGAAATGGTGACGACATTCCCATAATGCCAGACCCTCATCTTCACACTTGCTGATTCAAATACCTGTTAATGAGCAAAATGCCCCCAGGATCAGGCTCAGCCAGGAACCGCACAGCTCCAATTTTCTCCTCCCATTAATGTTGTCCCAGCTCCCGGGAAGCTCCGGCGCGGGCAGGGATCGCAGAGTGCGAAGTGCTGTATGAACGTGTGCGGAAAACAACTTCCCTTGAAGCTTTTGGAAGACGCGGGGCTGCTCGCCCGGTTACTCCCGTGCGAGGGGACGGGGCTGCCCCGCGGGCGAGGAGCCGGGCACCCTGCGCGGGCCGGGGGACGCGGGGATGCTGTTGGACCGGCCCCGGGGCTGCTGCCCGGGTTTGCATCCCCAGCGCCTTTGGGCTGGGCACCAGAGTTTCAGGTGGAGGCTTAAACTGAAATACTGGAGGTCAGCCGTCTATCTGTATTTTTCTCTAGAAAGAAAACTCTGATTTCACGTTAACACCTTTAATACCTGCAGGTGCGTCCGGGAGAGGCTCCCTCCCGCTCCGCTCTTCTCGCACTGAATGTTCAGCTGTGTATTACCTACCACGGGTAAAAATTCCCCTGGCACTGGTTCTTGCCACCTAGAGTAAAGGACAGTTGGTAGTTGGGTACAGTATAAAAATCTGCATTGCACCTGCAACACTTTTTATTTAACAAATTAAATTAATTATGATTTAAACTTCAACTAAACACATCACTTTTGTTCCTACACTGTAACTCCTGTTTGGTGATCTCATAATAAGCAGTTCTTAGCCTACACATAAACCTCATTTATTTTTCTCTTTCCTTTCCTGATCTTACTTTTTCTTTCATTTAATATTTGCCATCATTTTCTACCAATCTTACCTGCTTTAAGGACACCCGAAGCAAGTTACACTGAGCAGTTGTAATAACATCTTTAATGAGATCCAAAGGCTATTTGTTCTACATTAAACCAAGGACATTTTTAGCACACCGCCGATGTAGACAAAAATGCTTAATCTGCAATTTTTGCAAAAATGCTTATTATCATACATTTCTGTTGACAACAATAAAACTGAATATTAATTATTTTAATGCTTTTATATCTGACTACAGCTTTGTGTTGTCTCCTCACTAATGGAAGGGGATGGACCATGCATCTTCAGTATTCATCCTGCATCCCCTGCATAATTTTTTTTTAATTAAAGAAAAGCATGTACTTCCAAATGTGCATTTATAATACACAACTCTTATCTATTTAAGTTGGCAGGTTAGAGCAAATCTATCTTCTGAAAGCAGAGGTAATCTAAGACAATWTTTCATCCTTAAGTAAGTGGCTTAGAATGAGAGTGTCCGTAATCAGTCCCAAGCCAAGGACCGAATGACAGGGTGTTTGGGGGTTTATGCGGTTGCCCTTTGTGGTCTGCCCAGCGTTTTGTTCCCAGCACATCTCATTGTCAAACTGGTCAAAAGAGAATCCAGTCTAATAGTCGTCTTCCGTATTTCACAAAATAGGCTAAGCTCGTGGTGCCCTTAATATTTTACATGCAGAAAATAACATCTCCCCCATAGGGAGCAACGCTGCCATTCTTACACACTGGGCTTAATTTCAGAATATCATGTATCCATTTGAAAATTAATAAAGCCAGCCCTTGTCTATCACTGTTCATTCTGCTGCAGTCATTTTTTTTCCCCTCAACCAACAACAGAAATTTTTAGGGGRAAGTTTGGTCTCCAAGTGCTTTCCTTCAATTCCTGCTACAACCTAGCCCAGTGCAAACCCGTGTAGCGTAAATTATCTGATTTTCTTCTTTTTTTGAAGGGTGTTCTAAAGGYGTCTGTCATTGGGGGGTGGGGGGAGAGGAAAACCTATTGCAYGGCATTAAGGGGGTATTTACACACCAGGTTTCAGCTTCATACGGGGGAAATGACAGCTCAGTGCGGGACCAGCCCAGAACGCCTTAATCAAGTGACATTCCCACTGATTTCAACTGGAGCTTTCCTTCAGTGAGGAATAACAGATCAGTGTTTAATTATACTACAGATCACCTTGAAATCACCAGCAGGTTACTCAAGAGACACAGCTATGAGGGAGAATTTACCTGAAAAAGTGTTAATGTTCTTAAAACTTTTTTTTGTGGTGCAGGGATTATGAAAAATAATAACCTCTCCTTAGTTCAGCTACTGGTTCATCCTGTATGGACCACAGACAGGTCATCTGCCAATGCTTAAGTCTGCCAGTGTCAGAAGTCCTGCAAACCCTGTTTATGGGGTGCCTTACCCCCCTCCCAGGAAGCTTCAGCTCTTTCCTGGCTCAATTCCCGCATTTCTGGCATCCCCCTGGGCCAGGACCACGCTCACTGGGATGCTCCATCAGACTTGCCAAAAGGAACTCTCTGCAGGATACATGGGAAGTGTGAGTTTTCAAAGTCCCCTAGCCTGGCCTGATGAAGGTGGGTTTTAATGGCCATAACCAACGGCAGCTCCTTGCCATGAAGGTCTGCGCCCAYCCTCGATTCAGACCAGCGCTTTCACATTATTCAGAAAAACTGTAATTCTTTTCTAGATTGAATCTCAGAAGCAGATAGGTATTTTTGACAACATCTTTTGCAAATGTTTCAAAAAGTATTCTTCTCAGAGATATCTGTAGAGACGGAAGTTCAATGATTTAAGATTGGCAGTGACAGACAGAACTGAAAGCATCAGACATTTTTTACTAATAAGCGATACAATAGCCTTCACTCACAGCAGTGTCTGAAAGCTGATTATACAAGCAAAATGATAAGCACCGTGCCTCAGCAGCCGTAAGGCATAGAGCACATGCAGCACTCCAAATAAGAGCTCTGCAGAAACACCTTCTATACATACTGTTTCGGTTCACCTTTACAAACAAACTTGCTAAGTCAGGACTCTGTCTTTGATTCAGTCTACAGAGATAAATATTCTAGGAGAAGATCACCCTCCTTCATAATTTGATATTTATATTAGTTTAAATATATCACTTAACTAATGGGCCAAATGAGAATCCTCGAACAAAACCAAAATTAAGTTAACCATGTTGTGCAGAGAGCAAGATATGTATGTGCTTTACTCAGGAGAACACAAAAACCTTCAATCTCAAGGCTGAGAAAACTCCTGCAATTCCCCTCTTACGTGATGTTTTATCCAAAGAATGCCCCTCAGTGCTAGATGTAGTGGCACTCCAACCCTCAGCCTCTGCATCTTCAGAAAAGACATCCGGAGAACTGTGCTGTAGGTYCACGTGTCCCAGCTTATACCCCACCAGGCTGTCCTCGCTGAGCCATGCGCCGAGAAACCTCAATCCGTTATGCTAGAAAAGAGCAAAACACCCCAAAATGCTGAGACTTAGTCAAACTTCTGCGAAGGGACACTCAGGGATTGTCACTTTTCTGGCTATGAATCCAGTCCCAGTGGCTGAACCGAGCTCAGTAATTCACCAAACTGGTTTGAACTTCATTACCATTAGCCTTGGTACAGAGCTGCACGGAACTTCACACCGTGAAGTTCTCACGTATGATCTCACGTCATACGGCATTTGCAGTACGCAGGAGATGTGAGCAATACCCACTGCACACTAATGGCAAGAGCTCATTTTACTTCTTTAAAATGATCGATCTGCCAGCTGCAGATTTCTTAGAAGAACTAATTGTAGGATGTGGGTCAAAAATAGTGATGTCTTGACATAGACTATGTTCCTCAAAAGTGGGTACGTTTCTTCCCGCTTAATGACTGCACAAACTCCGAGTAGGAACTAGGATTTCGACTCAGAGGTACTTAGAGCAGACATGCCTACGTATATTCATCGGAATTTACATAAAGCAGTTCGTTAAACAATATCAAGCCCTTTTAAAAGGCTGTATGTTTTTAGCAGAGGGGACCAGGTTGTGCCCCCTGGCAAAGCTCAGAGGAGATGTCACTGGCAGAACTCATAAACCACAATTTCAGTCTGAAAAAACGTGCACTCATCCCGCTCATAACCCGAGCTTTTGCCAACTCCTGATGTTTCTCTTGTCATATATAAGGAGATAAAATTCTGCTTAATGAAAGGAACAATTTACAGCTTGTCTGGCTACTAACTGGGACAAAGAAAGCAGACCTRTGGGAATAGCAGCCTGGACACCCCCCTCGTAAGCATTTAATGCTTTTTGGCAAAAGCTGGCTTGTCCTTTAGTGTCACGATGTTCAATGAAACGCAGCTGAAAGTGAAGCCCGGCACCTCTGATGAAGAAGGACAGCCTGCAGTGAGGAACATGCTCCTTCGCACCACCAACAGGTCACCGTGCCCAAATGACCACGGCACTGCCACTTAACCCGCCTCCGGGTCTGCCCAGCGCTCAGCATCTGCTGTTAGAGAGACGAAGCACCAGACTGTGCTGTGTCCCCAACCACCCCGCGCACATCAAACACCGGGACCTCAATAGCAGCGGTCTGATCACAACAGGACTCATCTGCACTGCGATGCAAAACAAAAAGGGAAAAGATGAAAGGTTTCATTTCAAAAAGTGAGGTGGCCCAGTTACATACTTATATAAGAAAAACTGTTCAATATTTTACTATTCTGGTGGAAGGAGCCTTCACAAAATTCTCTTCAATCAAAGGTATTTCAGATCTTTAGTTTCTTCTGCTTTTTAGGACGGTTGGACGTGTTTGCGTGCATCTTATTTCAAATATACCCATGTTGCAGCTAGAATATAAATAAGAAACTTAAATGTCATGAGGCATACAGTAAATAATTAGATAAGGCTACCTTCTGTATGACCCCTAAAATGACCTAAAATGGTCTAGCTGACTCCCACGCTGTTTTCCATCCGAAGATCTGAGAGTGATACGCGAATGCAGAAGTACATGATCAATAGGATGAAGGAAACTGTAAGGTGTAATAAAGCCACGGTACAGTGAGATGAGAGCCCAAAGCCATCAGCACGCAGTTTTTAGCATGTGCCCACTGACTTCCAGAACTTCCCACGTATCTGTAGTTCTGCACTTGCTCAGTGCCTGCCCTACAGCATCGAGGCTGAAAGGTTTCGTTGTGCAGGATGACGAGAAACCTGCAATCCAAAGTACCAAAGCACCTAAAATACAGCCCAGCATTAGGGCAAAGCAACTGCTCATGCATTTAAGCAGTCGAAATCAAATGTTCAAATGCTGGCTTCTAACACGTTCATAATGCTCAACAATTGGCAAGTTTAAGTCCTAAATAACAAGCCTGGATGACAATGGCACATGTAGCAAACCCAGGAATTCTGATTTTTCTCCTGAAAACTCCTTTTCTGAGTTATTTTTTCATGGTATAGCCATGAGGTGACCTTACCCAAGTTTTGAGARAAGGATTAGCCCTTTATGTTTGTTTATCTCTGCTTATGAGCTAATAACTTCTTTTTTTTTTCTGTTATTTACGATTGTGAAAAAGGAATACATCTGCCAAATCTGATATACTACTTTCAAAATGGAAAGGGTAATAACTAGAGATGTACCAAATGGCATGTGTGTAATTTGGATAGCATTTATCTTGAAGTGCCTGCCAACTCAAAATGGTTTAGTTTATTTATCCTACTAATTCCCAAGCTGATTCAAAGACCAGTATTTGCTAGTCAAATTATTTGGTCCCAGTTTTCCTTTTCAAAGAATCAGCATCAATGGTACAGTAATTTTCTCATCATGTCTAGCGTGCATGGCATAATGACACACAGGCCGGGGAAGCAAGATGAAAGAAATATACAAAATTCTGAGTGAAACTCAGTACCTAACTCATTTAGGCCCTAATTGGATTGCTGCAGCGTTATTAATACTATTAAATTATCTTGCTCAGGTTATACTCAGTCAATTGGTCCCTAAAAGAACTGTAGATGGTATACAGAAAATTAGGGTTGGCTGATGGGACTTTAATTATACTGCACTTGGGGCCAGTCTTCCATCAAGGCTGCAGTCACGTCTCGCTGAASCCGAGGAGGGAGAGGAAGAGGAAAGTGATGTGGCTGTGACGGGCGGTTGCTGCAGGGGAAGGTGCCCAAGGGCTGATGCTGGCAGCCGCTTCGGCCCCGAAAGCTGCGCGGGACCCTGGGGTGGTCCGCACAGAACTGGCACGTCGCAGCAGGTAGACAGAACGGAAAAACCCAGCAGCATAGGTTGAAATTGAARATCGTTCCATGGATTTAATATCTAAATTAATACTGGCCCTCCAGTTACACCCTGCTTAAAATGATAATGGTATTGGTCTAGTTGAAATCCCACTAAAATTCTACAAAAAAAAATTCAGAGCTTTTTTTTTTTTAAATTAACCTTGCAAAGCTAAGGAATTTTGTGCCTTATCACATTTTTGCATACTAAAGCAATAATAACACAACACTTTGCTTTCACCTCGCCATCCCTTTCCATCTCTCTGAAAAGTAAAAGAAGGACTTTAACCGGAATCTTATTCCCTCCAGTTGAGCGCCCAAAACATTTAACTGTAAGACATACTCCCAGTTGTGCCCCTTCCTTCCAGGGCAGTGAATTTTCCTTCCCCCAAACAGGCAAATGCATTCAGTAAAGTCGCGGAGAGCCTCCTGGCACGCTCCCCTCTAGCAGGGGACCTCTGGCAGCGGGGAGATGGGATTCGCCCCCAGGTGCGGGGGGACGACGCGTAAAGCTCCCACGTCCTGTATGAACTCAAACCTCAAAATGTAAYGGTGGTTGAGGAGAAAAGCCTGTACGACCTCTTCCAGTTGCATTTTTGAGAGGAAAAGGGACCCAAKATCTGCTTTTTCAAAAATAGGTTTAAGTCTGTACTACCCTTCACCAGCCAGTCTAAAGGACAGGCATTGCAAGAATGGAAAAATATTTCTAATTATAGTTACCATTGGGAGCCAGATGCTCGGATGCTACTTTTAATGGTCAAATACATATCCTCTACRCCATTAAAAGGTGCAGTTAACAAGTAAGCAAGGTTGTTTCATGGGACTCATTTAAGGCAGCATTTCCATATAAAATGTACAATTTCAGATTAGTGGAAGAAGAAACAAATAAAAAAGGAAAACAAAGCAAATAAAGGCTTCCCCTCAAGTTTTAAGAGCAGGCTAAAGACCCTTTGCAGCTGTTTATTTGGGGCCATTATTGCATATCATGTGAACAATTAGCTTGAAACACATTAAGATGCACGCTATATATCCAATATTATAGTCTTGCTGCAAACCACGTCAATTTTCTACAGAAATCAGTATTCAGGGACATTTAAAAAGTGATTATTTTTGACCCACTCAATACACRTTCTCTGTCAGGAACCTTTATGCTTTCCTTAAATGTTGGAAACTCTGAGGACTGTTCACATGGTCCTGATGCGTGCAGAGCTTTTTAAATACCCTTTATGGGATTTCTTTCTCGCCTCTAAAGCAAACAGGCGCAGCGTTATGCAATCATCGTAATTTCTACTCTACTATCCTTGGCACTTGCATCTGTATGGTAGCAAATTTTCATTTTGCAAAACACAGCTGGATTATGTTTTGGACCTACAAAAATAGCTTTAAGCCAATAGTTCCCATATCTGTTAATACAATACATTAAAAGATTTTACATGCAAATCAGATACATGAAAATGGAGACAAACGAGCAAGCCTTTGGCTGCTGTTAATAGTCACAGGACTACTGGTATGACTGGAGGATGCCAGCCCACACCTGCTGAGGATCTGCCCAACTAAATCTCAGGCAGGTAAAGTCCARAAGCCCGTAATCCTGCTCACTACTCCGACTTCCAGGTTTTGCACATGGAGAGCATACCTCAATTCTCTAAACGTGAACATCTCAGCAGAAACCACYGTGTATTTCATTCGTCCTCTGCATACAAGCATAATAATAAAATTTTTGCTCTTTGTGTCAGGATGCATCGTTGATTTGCACCTCCCYGGAATATTTTGCTAGGAGAGCTTAACAACCAGCCCTCTGCGTGCCTCGCGGTGCAAAGCGCGTGCTCTGCCTCTGCTCTGGCCCCGCGGGTCCCCACCGGCCCCCAGCTGCATCCCGACCCCGGACAGGGAACGCCAGGCACTCACGACTCACAGAGACAGGCATATTAAACAAACACCTTCYACCACACCAGACAAACTGCAGGAGGAAATATAAAGTGGGTAAGAAAGGAGACGTCAAAGAAAGAAACATGACAAGCGTCTGGGTGGCTGTCCCACTGGGCTCGCTAGATATCAACCTCCATCCTGCTGTCCACTACCTCCAGGACAGAAGATTACACTTATTTTGCAAAGAAAAAACCAAAAGTTAAATGCGTTTGATCTAGAAGCAGAAATTCAATCACTATTTTGCTGATACTTCTTAGATTCTCCCTCTTTTCCACGCACAGCCTTGGCTTGCCATTGCCTACTGTGCTCCGTGTACCTTCAACCTGCAATTCATGGACTTAAACAGAGATAATATTTTCCGTCAAACTTCCTTTGCCAGGGCGAGGATGAGATGCAAACATAAAAGCTGGTACAGCACCCCAATGCCACTGGAGCTTACCCACGACAGAAAGCCGCTGCAACGCACGGTCAGAGCTGACCGATGCTGCAGCTCCTTTACAGGCAGGAGTTCTGCGGGGTCCTGCTGGGCAGAAACAAGGCGGGAGAAGGATGGAAAAGTTTGGCAAAACCACAGCGGATCTAACTAGAAACCCGAGTTTTCCACTGGATTACCTGACAGGTATTTGCAAAATGCCGAGTGTTCACGTGCTGTTCGACAAGTTGCTGTGTCCTGCTCCCTGCTCTCAGAGCGGTGGAAGAGTAGCTGCTTGGTGAGCAGAACAGCTTTGGAGCACATATGTAGTGTTTTTCTCTACATAGCTGGGTGAACCTCTCCAAACACAACAAAACACATCTGTCATTGAAAAGTATCTTTCCGTTTTCAGGTATTAAAAAAAGAATATTACGCCCTCAATAACACACAAACTGACATTATTAATCCTGCCAAAAGCAACCAAACCTGTTAATTACCCATAAAATATCCCAGCAAAGTATTTGCTTTTGAATATATTTGCTGACAAAAATACATTAGACTTGCAAAAAGGGATTTAAGAAGCAATATGTAGGAGTAAAAACATCACCTATTTTAAAAACATGGTGATTTATTTTTTGACCTTCTATTTCTTATGTTACTCATTCTCAGAGCATAAGCCTGCCTGCCTACAGGCTCATGGACGTTTAAGGGAACAACACAAGATGAAGCAAATTCTGAAGTCACAAAGTCTTCTRCTATGTAATTTTTTTCCATTTTAGCTTTTATGAGCTTCTTACATTTCTGGTTTTTTCCTATCTTTGAGAAGATATGTAATACATCTTCGATATTCTCTCAGCCTGGTTTCTCTTAGCATTTATATCCCTACAAACATTTTACTTTGTGACATTCTCAGACCTGGAGGAAAATCATACCGATGCTCAGAGTTGCCAAAAGCTGATATAGCTTAATTCACTTTGCTTTGCCTAAGGTAGTACAGCTCACACGCTATACATTACCACCTAGGCAAAATGGGTCAGCAACAAAGACTAAATGACATTTCACGTCTTTAATTCCAAGTAGGAGCTAGTTTTCATGTAAGATTTAACTATTGCCTTCCTATTTTTATATAGCGAAAATCTACATAGAAAGCTCAACTCACCGAATAACCTTTCTTCTTTAAAAAACCCAGTTTTCACGATTTTTGAGTGCTGCAAATTACAGACAGGAAAGGGGTCCCCACTGGTCCGGCTCTTCTCTTTGTGGATTATCTTCTCATTCTGCAGAGGSTGGTGACTGACGGCTGCGGGTACTTGTTCTCCCGGATGGTTCCATAACGCTGTTCAAAGCCTCCTAACGCTTGAATTCTCTAAGTTACTCTCCCCATACCAAAAAGTGCCACCCTGGCAGGRTTTCCGATTCACTTCGTACAAGGCCTGGCTGCAGAATGGTTGYACAGGACTCCCACCCGGGTACCAGCTCTCGCAGCACACATTCCAGCCATTTGCCAACGTTACATACCCCACAGCTTTCTACTGCATATATGCGGATGTTAATGCAGTCAGCATCGTGCTGCTCCCAAGATTTTCTGGTTTAATTTGGCATTACATGCTAAATGTTTGGCATGAGGGTATTGAAGCACACTTGGAGACACACTCTGAGATTCTCTGGATTACAACATGCACTACCTGGCACTTTTTTCAAAGAAAGCACAGGTACAAACGGGATTATCTGCATTTATTGATGATTTGCAATGACTTTTTTAGCTCTCTTCTGTGGTACAGAAGAAGCGCTGCTTGATTCACACGGTTACTGTCATGTGTTTTGAGGTTGTGCCYTTATCTGAATAAAAATTACTTACAGCAGCCGTTTCTAAACCTAATGTGTCAAAACCATCTGTGGTACTACAAACCGCACCGGTTTTATTCCAAGAGCACTTACCAAGTCAGGCTGTAATCACAGCTTGTGAGCAGGACTTACGTGATTGCAGTCCCGCTGCCTGTTAGCGTGCATTTTGGAGACYCGATGGCGGACTAAGGAATTAGCATATGGTCATTCAGTGGGCCAGCGGTTTGAAATATTCCCTTGCAGTTGGCTGAAAGTTAATTCTGCAAGTTAAGATAATTAAAGGTGTTCATGCCAGTCACGGCTGACATGAGCAATGAAAGATTACAGAATCTAATGACAGAACAAAATAAACAATGTCTATTATTATAGTATATGTTATAGCTATTGACACGTTGGGCATGGTAACTTGCTAGCCAAAACATGTAATTGGGAGGTATTTTAGTAGCACTGAGGTAATTATTCATCTTTAAATTCCTAACTGGACTGCATACAGTTTGGCTGATGGCATAAAGGAGACTGAGCTCAGAAATGCCCAGCGATGGTGAASAGCTTTGCAAAGAGGCTGTAGACCTTTCTGGAAGGACTGTGCATTTAGCAGCGTTTATGCTGTGAAATAATTCCCATAAAGCCAGGCACCCGCGGCCCCACGAGTGAGACTGTCGCCGCATGTCACCCGGTGACTGTTTGATGCGACATGGRAAAGTGGGTGGAGATACAGGACCAGGGTCAGGGGAGCAGAAGATGCTGCGTCAGTAACAGTGCCATGGGGGAGAGGGGCTTCAGGTAGGTTTAATTTATCTCAGTGGGGTGTAAATGCCTGAAGAAGCAGCCCAGAACTTTTTTAGGTACCGTTAAACTAGTTATTTTGGGGCAGAATAACACTTCCAAAGAATGCCTTGAGAAGATAAGGARTGCCACTGCACTTGGACATAGCCCCCGTTGAGGACCAGAGGTAGCTTCAGTCGCAGTTCACCAGGAGCAGCACAGGCTGAGCAATATTTCCATGGGAAAGAAATAGTCCGGGATAAGTTCCTTTCTGAAAATGTCAATGAGGCAGCAGTGGCTAAAATAATTCATATTTTTTCAGCTATCAGAAACCCAGTTACTTCTGGATACAACTACATCTCCAGGTATGCCAATATGCTGTAATGTACAGCTAATTAAATCTAAGGGTTTAGCCAATTTCATTAAAAATGTAAACGGTGGTAATTTTCAACAAGTGGCTGCATCAGCTTAAAGCTCAAGGTTCTGCACTGGCATATGAAAACAAAACATACTAATCATGCTTAATACTTAAAATCTTAATTTTAAATAACATCCTGACCTCATTTGCTGAATTTGTTTAATGAGACTGTCTAACACCTGAATAATGTATACCTCTTGTCAACCCATTAGCTCACAAGATTTCAGGCTCCAGGTTGTAACGTAGATGTATTATCTTYGTACTAGCTACTCATTGCGGTCTGTTACAGGAATAGGAAATGACACTACAAGGGCCAATTTACGTGACAATAACTGAAATAAGAAAGGAAATGGACACCAATTTTTATCTATCTTGACGTAATCTTTGAACCATGATTTTGAGCTTACTCAGATGTTGCCAACCAACAGAAATCTTAAGGGTTATATATTGCAAAGGTCTGYGCATGTATATCCATCCATCCAYCCATCCATAAATACACATATAAAGGCATATAAACACACACCTTTTTTTATATATATTTGCAAATAAGGGTTTTGAGATTATACATTACATACATATAGGAGCTAGGACCAATAATGCTATCAATAAGTGTGCTTCCAGTTACACGTAACTTCACTAAGGTGAAATTGTTTAAGCTGAAATTTTCTAGGTTGGGAAATGTAAATTTTCTATTTTAAAATTTCAGATAAAATGCTTCCAAATACTAGGTCAAATATGTTCTTTTAAAAGTGTCTAAAAAATCCCCAAAACAACCCTATGGTTGTCGTGGTGAAATTCTCTCATCCCTTGCTACTTGAAGCAAAAACTTCTAATTGGCCAGATACATGCCCTTTTGYGCTCCTTCCACCAGAAACTGAGGAAATCCCAGGCTTTCAATAAACTGAAATTTGCACATGTTCCAGAAAGATTTACCTTTTGCTGCAAAATATTCTGAAAAAAAATCCATCTGCTCTGAACATGCTCTACCACCAAGAAAAAAAMCAAAMCAAAACAAAACCCAACAACAAAACCAAAAAACAATAAACAGAAATAAATTTGAACACATCATTCTAGAAAAATGCCATCTGTTGGCAGAATATTCAGAATATTCCTGAGGATCAAACTTTGCTGAATAGTTGCTTGGATCTAATTGCCATTCTGAATATTTTACCAAAAAAGTCAGGTACATATATCGTGCCAGAAGGTTACACGTTTAATTACTCTTTTCATTAGCTTGCTATTCATAACATTTATTTCCAAATTCTGTTACAGAGATGTTTATGGCATGTAAATAGATTAGTCCGAGCCCAGACAGATTCGGTAGGTGTTGAAGTGTGCGGGATCTGCATAAATTGCACAGTCACTGAATGTGTTTGTCTGTGGGCAAAAGAAGAATGGCAGCACGGAAGTTGCATCATTCTCTCTGACAACGACTTGCAGCCGCCCCCCCCCGCCGGCAGGGTCAGCGATGGCCCCCATCCTCTGCGGGGTGGAGCTGCCCACCAAGCCATACGCACTCTCTCTTTGCTCTAAGACCAGGGACTCTGAAGTACAGGAATATTACTTTCTTTAAAGCAAGACTTTTTCCCATTTTTCATACTCCTCTAAAATACTGGCCCGAACCTACAGTGAAGAAAACAACATAATACAGCTTTTTCCCCAAGAAGGAGAGAGTTATTAGTAAGTACACAGYGGTTTCCTTCACACCGTGTAACATGAGCCAGGATTTATAAGGGGAGTTAGATCTATGTAATGTACGTGTTTATGGAACCATATTGATAATTATCAATACTATTAATCTTCTAAGCACTTGTTTAGAAAGATTGCAGCAATATATCACTTGTTGCTGGAGGAAATTAATAAAAGCGTAAGGAATCACTAAGCAGCCAGCCTCCCCGACTCCGCRTGCAAAAGGCTCCATTTAACCAGCAGTCATGTTTCAAGCTGTACACTGCTTCATGTGACTAAATAATTTACAATTCAAGGGCACATCTATAAAACAACACAGATTTTTTTTTTGTTTATTTCTGCACAAAGTACGTTTAGGCATCTTTAATATGCATTTGTTTCTATTTACAAACAAATTAATTAGAGAAATGTTTTCATTTGATCTAGAGCTTACAGTTAACCCTGACTGATGCTTTACAAGTGAAACATGTTTCAAGGAAGAGCTACTTGAAATCTCTACAGTGCAATAACGGACAGGACATCATGTTTTCCACCACTGCTCTTTATCAGTCGAGGATACACCTTCTTCAGCCATCCTGAAAATGTGCTGCAGTGTCTGATCAGCACCCGAGTGCCCAGTGGCACCTTTACGAGCCATAACACCGAGCTGGAAGAGTGCACTTGACAAGTTGGAGATGCTGATGCAATTAAAACAACATGATGCACCCTATGCGGACACTAACAGGCTAGAAGTACAGCATTAATTAGACAACCAAACTGAAAAAAAAAAAAACCCAACACATTAGCTTGCTTTAGGAAGATATCCCTCTCTAATGGCAAATAAATAGGTCTCCTGTAACCATGTCACTACTCACCAAGACAAGGGTGAAGGTGAAACAGGGCATCACGTCCGCCACCGTGCTGCAAGTTGTGGAGGGAGGGTACGAGATGACCACCACATCTCAGCTGGGTGCTCCACCACACAACAGAGGCGAGAGCACTTCCCCTACGGAGGGCTTCCTTCTTGGTATTCAGTCAAGACTTCTAGTCCATCACGCAGGATCTCGGTACCCCAACAGCTCGTTTGTTACTAGATCACAGAAAGCCGTTAGTGTCCATAGGCAGGAGCCCGGACAGGTCTCTCCAGCCTGCGCACAGCTCAGCCTCGGCGGTGCCGACACATCCAAACCGGGACTAAGCCACCCAAACTGAGAACTTGAAACAAGCTCAGCCTTTTAATGACCCCCAAAAGCGTGTCAGTATGAAATAGGAAAACAGGGTAGAGATGGAAGRAAAGGCCAAAAGTCTGGCTCTTCGGTCAAATGCAAGTCCGCACTTCAGCGATACGAGAGAYTGAACTGGTATGCCTACCTGTCCAAATCCAATAGCAGTCTCCTTACTGGGCAACACTCTTGCATAAATCACATTCTTAACAAAAATTATTAACAGCAAGACTAGCTTTACTTTACTTTTCATTCTTCATAACTGTTGGAAATTTCTAAATTTTGCTATCATCATTTTAGACRAAAATTTGAAGGAAGTGGAACATATGCATGTTCTGTCTGCCCATCCATCTGTCTGTACCAACTTCCTTCCTAATAACTTTGGAACTTGCTGGCCTGTTTGAAGCACATTTGCTACAAGCGGAGATTTCTGACGGGTGTGTCTGCAGGATTGGTGAAACTCAGTGGATAAAAGAAAGATCCACCAACACTGAGCATCTCTCYCACCCTTTCGGTTCGGCCAGCCAGCAAACCAGTTGGCGTATGTGTAATTCAAAGACAGCCACAATACAGGCTGTTGCTTGCACAGCAAACAATATAGAGGTGTGGGAGGGAGTTCAGGCACTGCGGGGAAATTGTGGAGACAACTATGAGAAGGAGTCRCAGGGAATGTGATGGAGAATGCTGCTGTGATAGGGTTTGCAGAAGACAAATCCCTGGAAAAATAAGATTCAATAATTTCACAGGGATTGTTTTCTTTATTTTTGGATTTTGACAGTTCAGGGATGCTTGCAGAGGTTTGGATGTGAAAACATAATAAACCTGGGACCTGCTGAGTTAACTCTATATAGAGAAAGAGAAGCAATATCACCAAATTTCCCATGAGAACCTGCAGTTCCTCTAGGAGTGATCCATTTCTTTCTCCTTCAGGCACATCAGCTCTTCCAGGAGAGATGTGTTTGTTTTTTTCAGGCACTTCAAAGCAYTGGAAGTTGCATTCATAGAAGCCAGCCACGTATCAGAGCTGGTCAGCCAGCTCCTTGCATTCCTACAGTGCCTCCTACTGAGCAACCTCACAGTGCTTTACAGAGACTAGCGAATAAAGGCACACATGCCAAGACGACATCTATTGTTATTGGATCTACAGTATACATGGGGTAAAACAGAATAGGGAGAGTTAATTATCTTTCTAAAATTCAAAGTGAAACATAAGGCACGAAAGCAGAGYCTGTGTCTCCTGGCCACTCTGCCTTCATGCTTAACCCACAGTCATCCTCACTGTTTCCTATTGCTTGAACAGCACAAGTGTTAGAGATTGACTTACTGCTAAAGTAAAAAAAAAAAAAAGGCAAAACAACCAAAAACCAGCTGGTACATCACACGCCTCCTTTTCCCCATGGTAGATTTCCTCCTTTTCACCACTAGCACTTTTCGCTTTTGAAACACATCATTAGAGCTAAATACAGTCAAAATAGTTCTCCTCATAAWGATGCAACTGCCTTGTAATACATCAGTGTACCCTCAACACTAAAATACAGTCCTGGKTTCCGATGCTAATATTACTGTGGTCAACACTTTTAGTGTCTAATTGCATTAGCTGTATCTTTGCTACTCAACAGGCTGTGGGGRTCATGGTACTGGATTTCAACAGGGATGCAGCTGGCCAAATTTCTGATCCTAAAATTCAGGACAAAGCATTTCAAACTGCAGGAGGACGTGAACTATAAATATTGTATACTAAATCTGCATGCAGGGGGCCGAAACGGGGCTGACAGAGCTTGACATAATCTTCATAAAAGAGAGGGAGGCAGGAGGTGCTCTTCCATGACCTCTTATGGGAGGTGGGTGGGCATCTTGTAATCACAACTTCACTGCAGGGAGAACAAAGCATTGCAACAGTTTTTCTTGGAATACTGGCCAAGCCATTTAAAATTAGACATCTGCTCATTTTATCCTTGCGTAGATATCTGTGAAATACAGCCAAAATTGTTACTGAATCATGCATTGGGTACTAGGCAAAGCTGTGCTAGGTTGCTTGACATCAAGGAAGCGAAAGAAAGCTTGGTGATTACAGTGTCCTTACAAAAAAACTACATTACGTTCCAAGTTTGCTGCAGTGAAAAGTCATAAAATATTTTCTTGGTTTTCGACCAAATTCTGACCTCAGATACAGAAACGTAAATCCAGGGCGAGTCAACTGCACTCAGAGGAGACACCACACACAACCTTGCTAAAGGGAGAGCAGAGTCTGGCTCCTGTGCGTGTAGGGAACAGACATCTGCCTTTACTGAACATTTCTGCCAGACATAAAAACCAAAGGTGATACAAAGATGTGGAGAAGCAATCAGGATTGAAAGAAATTATCAAACAGTCTCAGACATTTTGTAAAACCAGGTTTATAAACTCACGGCAACAAAAAGAAGCAGCATGTTTTAAGACTTCCAAACACGCTGTTAAAGATCTCTTCAGTCTATCTACTCTTATGCAATAGAAAGAGAAATGTAAAAAAGAAGTTATTCTTATTTTACATGAAAAAATATGGTACAGCTATCAAGATTAATGACCCCTGTGCTCCCCTACTTCTGCCTCTTACTCCAAATACTGTGAACGGGAAGGTGACGTACCATTGTAGACTAGTCCGAGGAGAGACTGAACAGTAGCACTACTGCCAGGGAAATAAAATAGCAAAATGTTCTTGTTCCTTCTTTGAATGAGGACAATGATAAAGAAGAAAATATTTACTCACCTGTGACGGTCTTCGGCACTTATTTACCTACCGCCTTTGAGATCTGGAGTGTCCTTASCATTACGGCCTACATAATAGGGCAGAACAACTTTTCTCTTTTGTAACTGAGRAAATTCAGCCACACAGAACTAAACGAGACTGCCCAAGATGACAAGTCTCTTGGAAAACAAAGCATCGCTTCAGCATTTTCTAAATTAAAATTAGCACTCTCACCAAACATCCTTTCTTTTGTTTCCCCTCTTTGTTGGTATTAAAGAAATAAGAATTGGGAAAATATATCCTGAAGTGTTAATTCCACAATAATTACTGAAGACAAATTGTAGCCTTTGGCAGTTTTTCCTGGGATGTATTTAAGAGTCGCTATTATTTTGGTTGGTTATTTTAGGGTATGCTTGACTTCTCTAAACTCCACAGTTTTCTGTATTATTGTAAGAAAATACAAACAGGAACTATCACAGCAATGTTAGTCCTGTGTGAGAAACTAGGACCCATAAGTGAGTAGACGGGAAGCTACTGAGAGAATCTCAACTACTGACATAACCCTGTAGCCGTGAGGATATGAGGGTGAGGGAAATGTGCTTTTTATGGAAACATTTAACACAACAACAGGAATACAAACCATTAATTTAGCTTTAAATTTTAATGAATCAGGATGTTTAGTTTATATAAAGGATTTACTTAATAAAATATTAATATTTTTGCTAAAAGAACTGCAAATTGCAAGTTAATATAGTTTTCCTTAAATAGAACATCAAAAGTTGAAAAAGACTGAAATGGCATACAGCAAATCAAAATGAGCCAAAACTCCATAAGAGCAAAATATCGTGGTCAGTCTCAAAGACTGGACTCTCGGTAATCCACATCAATTACTTCATTTAACAGAAGACATGAAAACATTAAAAATAAAAAGAGAAGGGGTCCTGCATTCAGTTATGCTCCGAATGGTGGTGTTTTGATCTACCTAGGTAGCCCACGGCTTGCGCCCCAGCTGRAGAGCTGCACAGGTGGGATGGCAGCTCCGATCTCCCCGCCGACACCGGGTCTCATCCCCCCAGCCCAGCAAGCGTTCCGCCGGGTCCCTGCACAGAGACCCGAGGCACAAGCCACAGTGGCTGAGCCAACTCTCGAGCGTGTGTCAGGACTGGACCACGCTCACACAACCTTCCCCTTCGCCCTGCACATTATTTTCAAAGGAAATCCGGCAGCAGAGGCAGGGAAGGAGCCGTAACACAGCAAGGATGGACGMCGCCGGGAGAGGGAGCTGGTATAACCTCATACGGGAACCTTGACTGAGAGAGGAAAACCCTTTTGTAGCAACTGGCATTTCACTTCAGGAATACCTTGATTTTATTCAGGCTCTGTTGCTGAAGAGCAGTCAAACTGAACTGAAAACACTGTCTTTGTGCTTTAATAACGATCTACAAGGAGTCAAATAACTATAAGATTAAACCGGCACTGTTTCTCCATGTATTTGAGGCTCAAGCAACTTGCAAAAAGTCAAGCAGGAAGCCTCAACCCAGATCTCCAGAGACCTGTCCCAGACCATCATTGTATGGACGAAGCTGACACAAGAGTCTTTGGCTTTCTCRGCCACCAGTCGTGTTTTTTTCATCTGGGAAACATCAAAGTATCTTGGGGGCCTTTSATCACCTGCTCTTACGTGCTTGTTTTTCTTTAGGCATCATTACAAAAAGGCCATCTCATTCATATGAATATCTTTGCTACATGCTTAAAAGTAACACAGGAAAAGTGAGTCACTCAAAAAACATTTAGTTTCAGCTTTCCTAAAACTAGAAAAACCGAAGAATATAACTAGAAAAACTGAAGAGAATCTGCAAATGAAAGACCATTGATTTCAAACTAAAATGCATTACTGCGTCATTTTCCAAGTTGGCAACTAGGGACTTCAGACACAGAARAGTAATAAAATTTGCATGATCACCTAATGTATCTATTAGTCAGAGCAGCTTTGGTACTCAGGGTACAGAGAAAAGGTTGCAGGTCAGAGTAAAAGAAGATAACATGCAAAAACCCCCGCATTATGTAGCTGCGAAGAAATAGTAAAGATCCCTATTAATTTTTGCAGGATGAAAAAAAAACATTTAGTGACTGTACCTGACAAAAGAGTAAGCAAAGAATAAGAATAGGCTCACATTGAGCTGGAGGTCATCTGTCCACTGGCCGATGAGGCGGTAGCCCGGGGTGCTGGTGTTGGTGGTGTGGTACTGGAAGATGTCGTAGCGCCCTGGGGCATCACCATTTTTGTTGAACATCACTGGAGTGCCAGCACTGCCTGGGGGGAAGAAAACAAGACAAAATCCAACCAAACAACCAACAAAAGCCAAATCTTTACAGTATCTATTTTATTTAGTCACGGTTGAGAGCTTTTGGACTGGCAAAGCATTTCAGGCAAAGGTCATCTATCACCCTAGCCAACTAAAACGGATGCTTCAGGACACAGTGGCATCATCCTAGACCTCTTCCAGAGATTAATTATCACTGCCCAAACCTATTGACTAAAAATAAAATGAAGCAAAACTAGATCAGCCTTACTTCACTCTACCTTTGCACAAAGCAAGAAATATCAGAAGGCTTTTCTTCCTGTCCTCCAGCCTCCCTCCCATCTCTCTTTCCTCAGGGAGTTCTTTAGTGAAAATCACTCCTGTGAATGGAGCCTCTAAATGATTTTTTTTCCCCCAGAAAATGTTCCATCTGCTTCTGAGAGATACTGCTGTCAGAAGTCAGCCCAGGTCTAGTGAATCTTGACTAGCATCCAGAAATAGCTTCCTCCTCCACAATATGTTCTTATTCCTGTAATCAGCATGCAGTTGGGATGGAAAAGAACAGACCAAGCTGTAGGAAGACTGTTCCTTGTGTACTCCCTTATTTAGGCTCTATGACACTGACACTGGYTGAAAAGTATCTCAGTCAGGAACAGTTCAGGATCAGGGTCCTGAATTAACTTTATTTGCCATATACCAAGCTGACTAACACAGGTAAAGAAGCGCAGGGCACGCGACAAGGCAAGGATACCCCCCCCCAGCCCCTCCTTTGCGCCCCGCGCTGAGCAAAGCCAGCTGGCAGCCTGGAGGTGCACCGATAGCTGAGCGATGGGACAGACGATTCCTGATCCTCAGGGGAGTTCTCACCAGAACATCTGCATTTTAATTTCCATGGCATTAGATGTGAACCCTCTCTTAGATGATGAGAATGCAAAGCAGCATGGCATTTCCTCAAATCTCTAGGTGAAAACTTCAAGGGTGACATTTATTTCAAGGCATATTAAAATAGGTTTCACTAGGGTAGAGTAATATTGTGTCAAGATTGAAGATTATGACAATACTCCAGCATATCTATATTCAAAGCTTCCTCCTCCTGCGTAACTTTTTTTTTCCCTAAAGCAATGAAAAATCTCTCCTGTTGTGGCATTGAACTTTAAGATTATGGTTTTCGTCATGATTCCCATTCTTCACTGAATTCTAGCGAGTGAAAAACGATTTGAAGGRGTGAATTAGCACGGTTTCCATTCTAGCCCTGGTAAATTGTTTCCTGTCTATCCTACAATCCTCTGAGATCAGATACAGATTCAGTTCAAAGGCTGGTACAGAAAATCTTCCACTGAAATCTCCCCTCACTGCTTCCTTATGAGCACTAGGCAGATATTTAATTGTCATTACAGATTAATGTAGCCAGGATACATTTACAGTGAAAACACTTAAAGTGAATGAGAAGAAATGGCTGTAATTCCTAGGCTCCCTCGGAAAGTCAGCACAAATGGTAAATGGGATTTAGCTAATCACGACTCTTAAAAGGCTGTATATTATTAGTTAAGCGCGGTTTTGTCAGAGCTGCCAAAAAAGTGCAATTCAAAGGGTAGGAGCTCAAGTGAGGCTCCCAAAACACAACATAGACATTTGTGGATTCCCCACATCCTGACAAAACCCCAGCAYGGACATGAAGAAGTGTCCATGTCTGCATGTCAGGAGGCAGACCGAGTGCGGACACCATCTGAGAGCTTTCGCCATGCCAAAGTCAAGAGTGCCAAGGCAAACTCCGCTGCCTCGAAGTCTTCTGTAGGCTGAGGGGAAGCAGCCAAGAGCACGTCTATGGTCACCTTCATGGGTCATTGGGAACGTTGCCCAGAACCCTCCTGGCTAAGCCATGGCCACCCCACCACGGCGTATGGGGTAAAACCAAGCGTCTCCATCCCCCGGCTGGGCACCCAGAGCAAGTTACCCACAGAGGGTGCTGGCAGGACCCCCGTTCCCTGCCCAAGTGGTGGGCAGTGGACAATGGAGTCAATAAGCTGAAGGCCAAGGTGAAAGATAGGTGCTGTTATGGACCTAAGAGGTCCTGAAGCAAGAATGTGTCAGGAACTATCATTCAAAAATGCGCCATTTCTGTGTTTTACGGGAGCAAGAAGACTTTTTGTAGGTTACTCTTTTTGTAGGTTACTCTTTTTGTAGGTTACTGCTAATTGTTGCTTTGCGTAGCTGCATGCAGACAGCTTTTAAACACTGACATTTAAAATAATCCTTAAGATCAGTGGATGCACTTGGATGCTACAGGGCTACAGACTCCACAGCAACACTGCAGGATCCAGCACTGCCTGCTGGGTCACCTCCGGAGGCCCCTAAAGGCACAGTCCCTTGGGACAGCAGCCTTGTGCATGGATACGGATACTCGATAGTCAGTAGTAAACACCTGTTGCTATTTTCAGGTACATCACCGTTATGCGTTAAAATTATACAGAAAAAAGCTGTGAAAAGTCTGGGATCTGTAGGGAAGATGAATATCTATAGAAACGCAAAGAACTGGTAATCCCGGGTCATAAGTCAAGCAGAAGCGTCCCGTTTCCTGACTTTGAATTTGGAGTAATTGAACTCCTGGCCAAGGATCTCCTTAGTAAGTGCAAGCCTTTTTTAACCTTTGTGTGGTGCATGCCTTGGTGCTCTTCTTGTACCATCTGTCTGTAGGGACCCATCAGTCCTGTTTTAAATTGCTACAGCATTTCAGTCTCCACTTGCAATTCAAGTTCCTTTGTTCACTTATGAAAAGAATAAAAAATAATGTATGAAAACATCATTACAGAGAAGAAACACTACTTTCAAAAATGATCCTATTTGTTATTTGACTTCTTGATCTTCTAATTATGAAAACATACGGTTATTTAGTTGTTGTTTGATAATTTAGGATTTACTTTCCTTCTATTAAGATTTACAAGAATTTTGCTCAGCCTCAGCAAGCACTTCAGAAACTGAATATTAGCCTCTAGACTGCAGCTTCTTGCTCATTCAGAAGCTATGACAATTTAATTAATCTTCAGTTCCCAACAAATAAGCTGCCTTCTCACTACACAGACACAGAGTACACGATACCCTCTCACCTGCAGGATGCATTCAAAAAAAGACACGACCTGACTGAATTCGTAGGATTTCAATCTCTTAATCACCACAAGATGAGCAATGAATTAATAGGAGAAGGATAGGGTGCTAGACAGGTGTAACTAGCTAAGGTGTTTATTATTCAGCTCACGTTTACTGCAGTTTGAGGACCTGAAGGGCTCGTAGGAATCTTTAGCTTTTTCACTGACAAAAATACAACCACTTTGCACTTTGAGATTTTCAGAATCTCACTCCATGAACACTTGGGGTTTTAAGTTTTGCATATTTTGGGCCTTTGTGTCCTCAAGGTAGTGTGACGATATCAAAATTCATACTGAGCTCCTAGTACAAATCCAGTCTCTCTTCATTAAAGCATTGCTTGAGCTCTTCCTGCATGAATGTCATTACCTTTGCAAGGAAGAAAAGACTCCAAAAGCAGGTACAGACAGGATGATTTCAGCTGCACAGTGACAAGGAGATCTATTACATGCAAAGAAGATCTCAAGCTCATGGGCTCAGGATGCTTGAAAATGGGCCACATTTTTTCTCTCTGGCACACGGTTTGGACAAAGCACTCCCACTGCTCTACCTTCTGTTTTTACTACAAATTTAGGTAGAAGACTGGGAGAAGAGGATTTTAAGCATAGACTAAATATTGCTTTCCAAGTCCTAACCTTCATGGGATGGAGGCTCACAGCTGCAGCAGTGACTCAGGGAAGGGCAAGTTAAGGTCGAGGCTAAAACCCAGACAGCTGACACGAGCCCAGCAGTGCACTCCTCTCTCCCTGCCCTCCCAGCCATGACATGATGGCCRAGGAACACGTGGGCACCAGCACCCMTGTCCCAGGGGCTCTTATCARCAGGAACGCACCACCCAAACCAGCCAAAGCCTCTCTCATCRCTTCTTCCATTCCCTCATCCCTCTGCATTTTTCAGGCTGGCCTCGTCCATTTGGTGAGTTATATGATGGTTGTTTATCCTGCGCCACTTGGAAGACTGAACCAATCCACAGCAATTCTGGGAATGTACTTTTATGTAATACCGAGAAGAAACTGGCTTCAGAGCATCTTTCCATAGCTCGAGGAATGAGCCCAAGGAGGGTCGCAGCTGAACATGGACCCTGGACACACAAACACGTGTGCAGTTAGGAACTATGAATGTTACAAGAAAAAGCTAAACTCTGCCCCTGGATAATGAACCTTAAAAGGAATTGGTTCTTTTCCCACGGAAAATGCCTACACTCAGATAGTCAAGAGAAATTAGAAAGGTTTAAATCTATCTCAGTTTTGCCACCATTCTCCTTCCCGTGCTAAAAAGAAAACCACTACACTTCAGTCCCTGTGCTGGACATGAGTTCCATGYATATAAGCAAAGAAAAACACCGTATGGCTATGTAAATCAACCACAAATGGAGGGGGAAAAGTAATCTTTTAAAAGCCTGACCAAGGAAACACAAATAAGGAAACCGAAGTTGGTGCAAACCAATTCTTGGAGCTGGACAGTAGGCAACGTTAGCTGGACACCCAATTTCTCGTAAATTATTTCTCAGCTCTATTAAAATGATTAGATGACCATTCACCATCTTGATATGCAAGAACTGTCAGGAGATGACCATGTCTGAGCTGCTTTCCAGTACTAAAATGGCCCAAGTGCAATACTGTATGCAATACTGAATGCTGTACTTCTTCTACAGGAGCTTTGTCCTTTATAATTAACCTTCCAAAATGAGGAAAGTAGAACTCTTCAGACCTCCTCAGATCATTCATCTCAAAATTTGCTCCTGGCTGTAGTTAACACCACTTACTTCAAGGAAAGAAATTAAAAATCTCCTCATATTCACCTTCCTGTATATAAGATGATTTATACAGGAAGGAAAAATATCTTTGGCACAAATGACCAAGCTTGACCATGAAATACCATCTGTGTTCCTACCTTTAAATCTCTCAGGTCCTATTAGCTATGTGTGTGGGTTTTGTTAAGTTTATTAATAAAAATTTTATTAATAAAAATGTTTATTAATAAAAATGCTGTAGATCGCAGCAGGGAACGCCTCCCCAGGCTGCCCAACAAGAACGTGAAGCTTACGCAAACCCCTCTTCCCAGGTAGCRACAGCCCTGGCCGCCTCACACATTTCAAAAGGATGTTTTTTCAGTTCTTCCCCAAATCTGTTCTAATTATGGATTTGGAGGTCTAACTTCTGGCTCCTGGTTAAATCTCAGATCTCTGTCCTGTACACAGCTAGGGCAYGAGCAGCAAGACCTCCTGGTGAGGACATCAGCAAGGTTTATGAAGGGGAAATAACGTCAGGTTGCTGTAATGTTACCTGCTGTAAGCGATCTGCTCTGGTGCTTCTGGGCTGGTTGCAGGTGAATGTTTGTTAATGAAACTAATAAAATTAGAGTAAAACCTATAGAGGCAAGGAAATTTTGCTGATATTCACACAGTGCGATGAAGAGAAAAATACGTGAAAGCCCATTGTACTGTATGAAACAGAGGGCTGGTATTACAACCATCGCTGCCACGCTTGGGAAGCAYAGGTGGATAAATGAATGATAAGCAGACAAAGAGATAAAATTCTCCCATCCACATTCTCAGGATGTTCCGCCTCCTCTGAAGTCTCACTAGAGGAATGAAGGTGGGAGTAACTACTCTGYCTAAACCACTTAGTTCTGCCTCTGCAAGCAGACCTGGCCCTTTAGCTGTCCTCTCCCTTCTCTTGAGCATGCAGCTAGGATGGGTTCAGGGTTCCAGAATTTCATCCCGTTAGGTTTCGCCAAGTACAGGAAACAATATAAATAAAGAGAAGAAATGATGTGTTATGCTGACAAATTTCTGGGGTTTCAACAGGCATATTTAGTCAGAGACAACTCAGGTTTTTATCCAGCTATTTCTCCCATAGGAAATCAGTCTTCTGGAAGGTATCCTAAAATAGCAGCAGCGATTTCTGTCTTTGCACAGTAGTAGTCTATTTGCCTTGACTAAAACATGATGTTTTCAAATAGACACTAAATGAACATGGTCTTCTGCCTCAAACTCTAGCGAAACAACAACAAAAAGTCTTGATCTGCATTGAATGAAAAACAATATGTAAAGTGAAATTAAATGGAAAAAAGCCACAGGGGTAAATATGCTACTGAGGAAGCAGTTCAGCTCACCGTTGAAGTTAACGCTGCGTATGTACTTGAGCAGCTTTTTGCCTCCCGCGTGCTCCATCTCGGGGCAGACCCCCGGGTAGTCGGCACAGAGGTCCTTGTTCATGTGGTGGAGCGCGTGCGCCATGGCGTACACAGCATCGATCACGAACTGGACCTTCCCCTCCTGCTCGTAGTGGGAGTCTTTGCCAATTCTCTCCTGTCCTGCATGTCAAAAMCAAACACACACACATATACACGCACAGAGGAGGACAGTAAGGAACAGTGTTTTCCTGATACCGAATACAAACGAATCCTCTCRGAGCACATTTAAAGAACTGCATGTTTTAGTCAATTCAATAAACCATTCTGAGTTAAGGTTTTACTAATTAAGCCAAAACCAAACCTTCTTTCTTGATAGTAGAATCATCAACATTTCTTCTTGTGAGTTATTCTACCATAATTCAGAGAAACAAATCCTACCATAACCACAAACTTGAAACTCCAACCTACAAGGACCATCTTAGAGAGAGAAAACACCAGACTCCGTATGCTCCCAAAGTACGTCTTTGAAAGAAGAAAGCATTTAAAATAAAGCACAGCTGGTATTTTAAAGTCTGGTGTTTTGTTCTGTTGCAAATCCCGGTCTCTAATTGAAAGACAGAGCCAGACTGAGGGAAGAAAGGATCACTTCAGATGCAACCGAAGGGGTGCTCYGGAGAATTGCGCGAACACGCCTGCTATTAACGCCACCTCGGGAAGCTCAGCGTGTTTGCCTTAACTACGCACCCCCCTTCTCCCCAGCCTGCAGAGACTGAAACGTCCTTCAGAATGCACTGATTGCCCTTAAAATATTTTAGCAGGCGAGGAAATAAGGAATCCAAGCGCTTAATGTCATCCCAATTGCAACGGTTGGAAAGCAGTGCTTTGAAAGTCATTCCTTGATCGCCGCAGCGCCCAGCGTGTTAGAAACTACAAACCCTCTGCCTCAGAGATCCTCTCATCCGACAGGCCAAGGCATAAAATGTCTAAGGGAAGGGAGGCAATTTGCAGATRGAAAATTGGAACACAGAAATTAAGCCACAAAGAACCAAAAGAACTCAATAGCAGTGACAAAGAAGGTGAATCTAAATATTTTTTGTGGTAGGCTCGTGCCTTAACCATTCTCTCCCTGTCAGACTTGAGGTGGATATGTAAGCTGGTGACGTGACTGTAAAACCAGGCAATAAGGCGGCCTTCTTACTTTTATGGTTGCGTGAACTGATAACTGGGTGCCTCTGCAATTAAGCAGCAAACCAAACTGTATTTTCAGAGCTTAAAGCAAGGCACAACAGGTTAAGAATCAGGAATCTTTGATTCATTTTTTTTTCTGAAATTGTCCACTAACTTCTTGTTTTACCTTGGCCAAGTAACACCTGCATGATTCAATCTGYCCAGCTGCAAAATGTGTGATTATACTTACCTACCTCACCAGGGTTTCATGAAATGTAATTACTGCTTGTGAAGTGTTCTGAACTGCATCGATGTGCAGCAGAAGTGCAATCTATTATTTTCCAAGGGTGGCAACACCACATCCCACTTGTTCCACCCGCAGCATCACACTTCCTTCTAACTTCACATCGGTCTCGATCACCTCCCTGCAGTACCTGCAGGTCTGGGTACTGCCAGGAGCTCCRAGAAACCAGCCCTCGGAGTCATCTCTTGCAAATATTTTAGAGACCGTCAATCAAAGTAAACGCTCAGTTGGAGGATACGAGTGGGGAAAATTCCTTTGTTAACATCCTTAATTGGAAATAGGGATGAGTGAATTTAAATTAGCCGGTTGATACCAATAAGGAAAGGAAATCAAGTTGTTAATGACTGTGAGAACTAATGATTTTTAACAGAGGCAGGAAGCCCATTTTCCTGCTGCTGCCCAGCTAACGCGTTTGCGTCTCTGCCTCCTGCACTAATGAACGGCCGCGTTGCTGGCCCCAGACCCTGCGGTCCGGAGCCAGCCCGAGCCTCCTCCCTCCACGGCAGCGCTGGGCTTGCAGAAAGCCGTCATCAGGCCTCCTCCAGCCCGACTTCCCTTGGGGCACCGTCTATCAGGCTGGATCATTTTCTAGCCAGCCTATGAGCAAAGTTTTTCAAGTTTTTTTTCGGCTCGTAAAAGAAAGGCACGGTGGAGCTGCAGCCCCCTCCTGCAAGTCACACTCAGCAAAGGGATCCAGACAGTTTGCAACAAATTCTGCTCATACATCTCACCCCTTCTCTCCACCATGAAGGTGGCTTTACCTAGAAAGTTTACACAGTTCCGATGCTGGCAGCTCTTTCTATAAATACATACACATCACACTCTCTCTCTCTCAAGAAATGTATATATTACATACAAATATTTAAATATAAAATGTATATTTAAATTATAATTATTAAACATATTATAATTAACACACTTATATAAATATAGGATTTATTTATAAATATATATAAAATATATTCACACTTTTGTATGCAGTCCAACAATATGGCTCCCAGTCCAACAGTAGGGTGTAGTTAACACMCAATGACTTCAATTAACTTGTTACAAGTCAACAAAGCCTAGCAAAAATCCCACTTGATTATTTCTGCACTATAGCAGCATATTTTCTATATTCGATTCATTGAAAGATTAGACACCCAACAGAGGAACTGCCCTACATCACCAAATACCCGTCAGTCCCAAACAATCCTTCTCCATCTTGGAGTGGAGAGGCAGTGGCCCAGAATTACAAATAAGCACAGAGATCATCACCTTCTTACAGAAATTCTACAAGCACAAAGAAAGCCTAAGTATGTCCACAAGTGATTTGCTTGAAGATAAGCAAATATATAACCCCCCTATATGAGTATATTTAATTATCTACACTTTTCCCCCTTCTTTGTTTCTTTCCCTAATTACCAAAATGCACCATTGACGTCCGATCCACTCAACCTATAAATTATGTTTGAGATACCCTCTACGAAAGCCCCTAAATTTTAAATCTCAACTACACTGGAAACACTGAAATCATGCAATAATTCAGCAGGGTAAGAGAGCTTCCAGACTGTGAAGATCCACGCACTGTCCTTTTCATTATTTCACTCCCCTCTCATTGATTACAGACCTTATTACATTTCCAGGCCCTGACAAGGAAAAAGCTTTTAAGTGGTTTCAGCTCAGCTACATAACCAAATTAACAATGCAACAGAAATGCATGCCAAGGGAASTGAATCTGGGATTGAAATGCTGCACACAAACAATACTGATTAGGCATATTAAGTTCCAGAAACACGGTTGGCCAAACGCACAGCAGAAAGAAAACCTTTAGGAGTGAAGATGTCTGTGAAAGGAACCTGAGCAAAATCCACTTAAAAAAACAAGAGCAATGTTAACAGTGTCCAAGTATGAAAATAATAAAGATTTGAAAAATTTAATAGAATTCCCAGTGACAAGAATGCTTTCCTCTACTGAAACCAGCCATTTAGTTGAGTGTTAAACATCGAGAACTTGTGTACAGTAAAGTCCAGGTATGGAGTCAAATGTGACTACCCACCCAGAAAACCTGCATGAATTTATACAATTAGAAGAAGAGTATGCTATCCTTCATATATACATAGCTTGAGCTACCTTTTAAAGAGACTATTGCAATTAGAAATTTAGCCCAAATTTGAACTAGCAAAGAACCTGCAGAGCAATTGCCATATTTTACATATGTCGAATAGTCTTCAGACTTCAAYGCTAACAATAAAATAAAAAATATCCAAATGAACGGGCCTGACTGAACAGAGTGTTTCCTCTAGTTTACATCAAACTACCATGGTAGTAACCCAGTGAGCAGCAAATCAGTCCCAAAGTTCCTTTTCAGACAGGGGTAAACCTAAGTGATAAGGCACAACTTTAATTCCAACTTCAACGTTAGCGTAGCAAATATTTTGCCCTCTTAGGTTTAGCTGAAGAAGCCAAGCAGAAAGTTTTACCACGTGCTTCAGGAATAGCTCCTGTATACCTGGGTGTATACAGGTTCAATTATTAATTATTCCTGGAAGAGAAGGAAGCCCACGGAAGTCACTAGCTTCTTACAGATAAAAGAGCGCGCACCTCCYGGCCAAGAGGCAGTCTTGAACCCCCAGCCCAGACATGTTAGGACATTGTGGGGGTCTCAGGGGAGCAAAGCTTGCTGCAAGAGAAAGAACCAACAGGTGAATTCAGGTGTTGGGTGCAGCAAGAAACCATGAGACCCTCCATGCTGTCATAAGACAGCAAAAAGCACAGAAGGCAAACGCAAACCCCGTTTGCACTGCGATGTGCGAATCTTCTGTTCTTCTCACGCGCCCCTGTTCTTCAAAGGTTGCTGCTGCTTTTTTTTTTTTTTTTTTTTTTAACTTGGTGGTCTTCAGGAGCCATACAATAACACTATTTTCTTCAGCAATGAAGTAGCTGACACCCGAGACACATGCACAAAAAGGGATTTCAAGAGAATGCACTTTTGTATCATGGATTTGAAACAGAGTACCTTGGGATGTCAGGAGAAGGATGAAACACAAAAGCAATTTATTGACATGAGCATTTTTTGCTTCCAAAAGATCTATTTGAAGGTGATGACAAATAATTTAACTTCACTTCCTACTAGAGTCTCAAGTGCTCATCATCATGATTCCTAAGAGACTGAGCAGCTAGGTCTCTTGCTTCAGGCAAATCTTCACAAGAGAAAAATACTGCAGCAAAGAGAAGAAAAAAAGCCCCAAATCCAGGGTAGTGAGAATACAGAGAGAAAGAAGTCCTCTTGTACAATCTCCTTCAGATGACATGGAAATGAAATGCAAGTTTAAGAACTCTTGGTCACACTTTTTGCATCTCCGTAAAGGCGATGCTTAAAGGAGCCGACAACATCGTTTTTCACATTACATTTTCTCAACGTCTCTCCTTCAGCTGATTTTTCTGGACTCGTCGTTGATCATCACATAATATAGGGGATATGTTATGATGTATAACTAGTGTTGCAAGAACAATTTTTATGGGATGTAATTCAGACAGACACCAAAATCCAGCTTCACTGGTGCTTACATTAGATGAATTCAGACATTGGTTCAGTTTCTGAAGGATTAAACACATTTTCAAAGGAACTTACATAATAGTACTGCTGAGAACTCGGTGATAGTCATCATTAACAAGAGATTTAATTTCAAGATTGCAGAATGCTCACAGTATCAAACAAGCAGCTATTATTTGTACAAGTTCGAATTCAGCAGCTGGTTAAGTGCTGACAGAAAAATATATCTCTTCATCCATCTCCAGCATATTTAGCATCATTAGGAACCTGATGCCTGTGAGCAAAGAGACATCCRTGATGCAACAGCTACAATTATTAGTCTATAACTGTGTAAGTGCCCATATATGCTATTTCATAATGACACTGAAGCTTCCTCCAGCTACACACAGTGCAGAGAGCTCAGCCTGTGCAGCTGCAGCGGCTGTCCTCATGGCACGCCAGAAACATGCACAAGAGCACAAAACAAATGGASCCATCTCTAACAGACAAGTACACACGTCCAGGGCTCTCCAGAATAAGATCAGAGCTATTACTCCTCGGATAGTYACTCATGGTATAGATGCTAGTGTACAAACAGGAGGTGTAAAGTCTGAAGGCTTCTCCAAATAAGCTCTTTATTTGCAAGTAGCTCAGTACTAGAGCTTGAGAAGAACTAACAATATGCTAGAGTAAATATTGTAATTTAAACAAGCAGAGTATGACAATCATCAGGCCTCTTTGCAATATAATCCATGTATTGTCATTTTACAAAGACATACAAGATCCAATAATACAGCTATGTAGTTACAGTCATCTGTCCAGCCCATCCTAATTCAGAAGATCTCATTATAGACAAAAGCCTTTATCTCAAGACCATCAATCCAATCCCCATGGATTTTCCTGGGGAAAGCAGATGAACTTTCAAATTTCTGCTGCAAACCACACAAGAACCTCCTTCTGTGCTAGGATAAAATCTCAGTCTAAACACCATCTCCTTCAGGCTACGGCGAGCTGGCAGAGTCAGGGCAGCAGCCCAGCCCAGGCAGGGCACAGCCCCCACCTCCCTAACGCTGGACCATGCATCTTCTGCCTTCTTTCTAATGGCTGAAGAAACCTCGCCCTAATCATCTCTGCAACCTTCAGTGCCAGCACAGCTCTACAGCCTCCTGCAACTCTGATGAAGAGAGAGAACTTCATATTGCACAACAAATTTGGAAATCAGACCAATTGTTCTATGCCAATAACAAGCAGGGAAGCCTTTTTTAACTAGAAATGTTTTTTTTTCTTAAGTTGGTATACACTTGACCTCCAGTCAGACATCTGCAACAGTAGATATACAGAGAGAGATACAGCTGTACTGAGTGACCCTAGTAGCACCACCAAAACCCACAGAAAGCCAATGTAGTCAGCTTCAACTATGCTAATAGTTAATTAATAACAGCTAATACCCTCTAATCAAACTTTGGAAACCAGGCTCTCACAATGTCTTACAACGTATTCCTCATTTAGGAGAGCAAAAACAATTCCTGTACTGTAACTGGTCTTCACTCATAAGTGTTAAAGTAAAAACCAAAAGGAGCATAGTGCAGCAGAAAGTCCTGCTGAAAATTTGTTATTTCAATACCAGAAATAACAATATTACGTGGTAAGGATCATAATAATAACAATAATAATTCAGCAGCTTACACTTGATGCAATGAGTTTTGTGATGCTACATCCACTTCCATCTGTCAGACAATGATTTTTTTTTCTCAATTACACTGATTCAACCCACCGTAACAGTTTCTGTTCTCAGGTGTGTACGTGTATCTAAAGGAATAGATTTTAAATTAGAAAACTGACCTAATTTTCTTACCTGAGATGTTTTCTGTGTGTTCAACATTCCTATTAAAACATATATAATAGGTCTCGTTTATATTCCAATGCTGAAGYACTACAGTCATTAAAAAAATCAGCACCAGGCTAGCCAACACTGATGTAAATCACGGTTACTTTACAGCTTTACATTGCTAACGTGCAAATATAGAAAGCTTCCTGTAGCAATAATTGCCAGTGAAGCCAGTGATCAAGCAGATGTATAGAAGACTAGAAGGCCTAAATTGGAGCTATCTTTGTATTTGACCACTTGGGTAAAAATGCAGTTTGCAAATAGAGGAATACCTATGTAAATAGCAAGAAGACAGCCACTGAATCAYGGGGTTTTGTTGGCAAATCACCTTGGCAATCTAGAAATATAAGYGATTCTAAGAAATGTATTTCTGAAAGATAATAGAGTTTAGAAACCCATAAAACTGTTTTACCTTAAGAATAAACTCTTCAAGGTTGGTTTAATGGTGGTTGAACCCACCATTGCAGGGTTCTTTTAGGAATTTCAGGTATATATATTTTGAAGTACTACGATGCTAAATGAGATTAACTTTTTGAAATGAAAGCATAGAGGTCATTAAGCTACAATGCATACTTGGACAATTTGATATTATATGGAAAATATTTTGTTTAGAAAGAGTTGCACATAGCCAGTCAATTTGCAAGCTAGTGCATAAAATGGTTCGTTTGCTCCTAAACTTGTGCACATCACATTTTTCAGAAAAAAAAATCAACTCCTCTTTCCCATGGGTGTTAGCATTGATATGCTTAGGCAGTCTGAAGATCGTTGAAGTATTTACAAAATAAGATGCAATGCAATCTAGGAAAAGAACAGAGAACTGAATTCCTGGGTTTCAAATTTAAGTCAAACATTGGCTAACCACGTAACCTCATGTAAGTCTTAGTGTCTCTGAGCTATGGCTAGAGCTGTATTGACCCAGAGAAGTTACAGGAGTCACCCGAAGATAGGCTGGACTTGACAAAAAGCAGTTTATTGGAGAGCATATTCTTTCATTCACGAGATGAGTCTTGGATTTTTTTTTCTCCCTTGAACATTGCAATTTGAGAGGGAGCCTATAACCAAGATCACAGACAATTTGAAAGACAATCACCATCAGAAAGAAAAGAAAAAGCCGAAGTTGTCAATGGAAACATGTTACGAAAATACAGATCAGCCACTCACTAGCAAGGAAACATTACGCAGGTGTCCTGGGACAGAAGGGAGGAAGAGGCAGGCCATGCCAGCAAAGCAGGGGAACAACTACCTAGACCACTTATTTACCCGCACCAGAGCACGGGATGTAATTGAGAAGATAAATTTCCCATCCTGGTCTGCCTTTAACCTTATTCGTAGCTTGCAGGGCAAGCAAAAGAAGATAAATTTTAGTCTTACCCTTTCTGCACTGAAATATTATGTACCTTCACACACATGCATTAACACACATTTCATACCTCGGAGCCCTGAGGAGAAAATGCACAGAGCAATCTCTGTAACAAGAGCTAACCAAAAGCTTTTTTGCTCCTGCCTATGTCATCAGTCACACACCACAAAATCCTGGGTAAAAATCCACCCTGAGTCACAGGCGTGTAAATCCTGCTGTGTCCAGTGSCAGGTGAGAACGGGTATCCTAGCCGAGTATTTGTCCTAAAGCRAATTATTTTACAATTTGTATACAGGATTCATGACAGCCAGCCTTATGTTAAGTATTTCTGTATGTCAGCACCTTGACTAACCACTGCYTAGGACTAGACTACAGTTTAGGACTACTGCCTAGGCAGGACTTCTTATACATGACGAGAGCGGGCATTAACAAAAGGACTTGGTCAGGTAGAAAGATCCAATATAATTGGCCAAGATTTGGAAAAAACAAAAACCCCCAAAAATCTGCTTATTTTTTTTAAACTTGTTCTGTAAAAAAAAAAAATAGTAAGAGAGAKAGCCACAAAGCCTGGACCTCCACAATCTTAGCTGCTCAACCACAGGGCTGACAAGTCAGTCAACYTGTCTTTGCGTTATGCACAGAGATAATAAGGTTCCCCCACCTYTCTAAAGCACAGCTGCAGAAGAAAATTCATCTTGGTGCACAGAAAATCGACTGATAACTAAACGGAGCTGAGTGCACCGCCCAGCCCCTGGGTAGCTCTGGAGAGGCATTCCAAGGCACGCTCACGTTGAGCGCACCCGTAACAAGAGAGAAGGTTTTTCGAGCTGCAGATTCTTGGACAAAAGAAAAATGTACTGTGGATGGTTTGGACCCTCCTAAACCTGCTTCTTCTCGGGAATTCTTGATATTTGCTGTAGGACCCAGGTGCCGTGATATCCACAAGCCTTATCACGGATAGGAAGAGGGTGCTGAGAAGAGCAGGGAGAAGCCGACGGTGCAGCCCTGCTGCCGCGTGCGAACACCGGGCGGCTTTCTGATGGAGCTGCAGTTTCGCTGTTGCATCGTTCGGATGAACCTGCCATCCCGAACCTTGAGCAGTGCTGGAGATGGAGCACCTTCTGCACTCACCGCCCTCAACACCGTCAGTGGGAATCAGTCTAAATTTAGCCCCTCTTCCTGACAAGATTTATATGGCACTGTGAACAGTTAAGRTTCTCTGACACCCTCAAGTCCAATAGATATTCATCCTAATGAATACCAGAAAGCTGTTCTCATAAAAAGTGAATCACGCACGCTGTGGCTCCTGGCATTTGTTTAAAAAAATGCTTCAGAAATTGGCCATCTGCCATGAAGCTGCTTGAAACATCTCAGACAATGTATTTTTTCCTGAGATGAGGAATTTTGATAGCATTTTGAAAACTATTTTTCTTTCCATAGTAAATTGCACTTTGCTAATCTATTAATGCACTAGATCRCTTTTTGTAGTCAAATTATAAATAATATTCTGATATCCTCAGGCTATGCCATTTGCTACATCTTTTGTTTCTCATTATTTTTCTTTCCCTAACATATGGCTTCATAGTACAAGCCATCTTGACGGCTGGTGAAAAAAAGACAGGATACTGCTATTAGCTTCCTTACCCTCACCCCCCAAAAAAAAAAAAAAAAAAAAATTCGCAGCTACTGGTATAATTTTAAACCAAACCACAGATAATTAAGTGGTTTGCCAAAATTATCTGGGCTGTCTTCCCCCACCCCTCCTTTTCCGTGGTCATGAAACACAGTACAGTGCCACATTTGGGATGACATGCCAAATCCTGGGTATCAGACTTGGGCTTCCAGCAATTYTGGATAGATGAGATATTTCTCAGACACCATTCATTTTGAGAAAACCCAGACCAAGCGTAGCTCTCAGCACTCTGTATTGTTTCTTCCCCTCGAAAGGGTAGATCTCCTCATACAAAGAGCAGTTACAGGAAATTCTGATGTATGGCACACGCCGCACAACTTTATTGTAAAGTATAAACGTATAGGACAACTATTCCTTTGCTACTTTAACCTGTTCCTTTACTAAATGGAAGTCTGACCTTTTCTTCCCTCCCTAAACAACAGTTGTATCCAAAGCAGGCTGRGAAGAAAGGCAGGACATTCGCTCATCTCGCATCGTCTCTGATGCGCATCCGTCGCGGTTTAACCCCAGCCAGTGACTGAGCCCCACGCAGCCGCTCGCTCACTCCCCCCCAGTGGGAGAGAATCGGAAAAGCGAGAAAACTCGTGGGTTGAGATAAGAACAGTTTTATAATTGAAATAAAACAAAATAGTAATAATAATAATGAAAGAATATACAAAGCAAGTGATGCACGATGCAATAGCTCATCGCCTGTGGACCGATGCCCAGCCCGTCCCTGAGCAGCGGCCCCCCGGCAGCTTTCCCCTAGTTTATACACTGAGCATGACGTCATATGGTACGGACTATCCCATTGGCCAGCTGGGGTCAGCTGTCCCGGCTGTGCCCCCTCCCAGCTTCTTGTGTATCTCCAGCCTTCTCAGTCGGTAGAGCATGAGAAGCTGAAATAGTCCCCGACTAGTGTAAGCACTGCTCAGCAACAACTAAAACATCGGTGTGTTATCAACATTCTTCTCGTACCAAATCCAACACACAGCACTATACCAGCTACTAGGAAGAAAATTAACTCTATCCCAGCCGAAACCAGGACAACATCAGAGCAYGAGGTATTCTCTCCCCAGCTTTAGAAGTGTGTGTGTGTATATACACACAAATTACTGCCTTTATTATTTTTGCCCAAGACACCTCTGCCCTTCGCCGACTTTTAATCCTACTTTGTAGCATTTTCAGATGAGAGAAAGTCAGTCCTTAGAGTGCCCTTTCCTGATTGATGCTCCTTACATTTTAAAAGGGGTTTGGCCTCTCTGAGCCACCAAACCTTTGCCCAGTAAATTCCTGCTGCTGGGGCAAGCCCCCTCACAGCACCGTCCCTCCACCATGCCCCCTCCAGCCTTCCGCAGGGACCTGCCGGAGGCCTCAGAGACGCCCCAGGACGGGTGGGTTTAGGGGTTCGCTCCCTGCGTAGCGTGGCACGGGAATTTGCTCACAGCGAGGCTGCACGAGATGCTCCTCRGTGCACCACGCACCGAGAGGACTCAGAGCCCTGAGACTGTTCCTGCCTACACACTGCCCGGGAAGGTGAATCTGGGTCCCTCTGAGGCATTTTCTCTTGTTCCAGTTTAAATTCTAAACACAACTGTCCCTCTTTTAGGAACCCTTTTGCTGAGTTTCTGTCACTCCATCTTGCAGGGAGCTTTCTCCCAGCATTTTCTTTAGAGCAAGTCATTGTCTGAGCCATCATCTGGGCTGTGCCGTCAGACTGATTACACTTGTAGATAATTAGAAAAGCTCTCTGAGTAATCTACATTCTGATAAATGACATCCAAGGTGACATCACCCTTATATCACTTCATTAAGGCTCCCTGAGTGTAAAGCTGTCTGAATTAAAAGCTATATTTAATAAGTGAAAACAGTCAAGTGTTGCAATTTCCTTTTYGGGTAGCGTTACCCGCCAAGGAGGCAGGTCATTAAAAATGCAGGCGCCCTGCTACGGCGGGTGCCTCGGTGCATTCCGAGTGCCCGCACTTCCCCCCGGCGTACACCCCCCTGCCGCGGGCGGGCGCGGGGGGGTGCCTGCGGGCAGCGGGAGCACCCCCGGGCTGTTAGCGGAGCAACCTGCCCGCACCCTGCGCTGTCTGCACGGAGGTGGTACAGGGCAACCCTGCTAAATATTCAGCACCGCATATTCGATTTCAATAATCACTTTGAAACTTAGGAACAACCTGGTTCGTGACAATACATACACAAAAAACTTGTTTTATCATCTGTTAATTCTAACTCCCTAAATCTCACGGCACTGGCAGTATTAGTACAATGTGGTTTTATACAGTGAAATATCTTCAGCTGAGCTCACTGTCAAAGCCCAGACCCCATTTCTGCACGTAACGGGATGCGGGCARAGCATTTGGTGCGGCTCCCTTTGCAGAATCACAGCTATGAACTACAGTACTGTTCTCTTCCGCAAAGACAGTCATTTTCTTCTGTTAATCCTTTTCTATAAAAGCACATTTTTACCATAATGCATGCTACCGCAAACTACTGTTTTGCAAAATATTCCTACATTAACCTGTTGTGGCCTGTTATGACTGAAGTGGATCTCTCTAATGTTCTTAAATGTAAGCAGCAAGAAGTATATCAATGAACTGTCTAGACCCAATGCTTGTTACTACCATGCCGTTTCAGTGATTACATTCGATTCCCCACACAGTTTGATGAAGTGTCCTCAAAAGCAGACCACAGTGTCCCTCAAGGGTAGAGGCAGCAGCTCCAGRGCCTGGGCAAGCACAGAAGGCAGCACCTGACTGAAGCTGCACCACTTACTGCATAAGGAACCAATCCTTCTCTTCGCTGGGGAAAAGCAAGGGACTGGGCTGGCTCTGCCGCGTGTACGTACCGCTTTGGAATGACCTGCATCCCAGCAGAAATCATCTGCACACCGGTATAGGTGTCCTTGGCAGCAGTACAWCTTAGCAGCACTGGATCATGCCCTSAACCATGCCAAAATAAGTCCRTTGCTAGAAACAGCATTATTAATTACAGCGGTGTGTGTATTTAATCCTATGTAGAAAGAAGGTAGAATGGGCTAAACATATTTTCATTTCCTCATTCTACATCTTAACCATCCCAATCAGGGAAAATTCTCCATGCTTAAATAAGTGACAATAATGCAGAAGTTCTGCRTATAGAAATATTTCAGAAAGTTGTGATATGAAGAGGTAAGTTGCCCACAGGGTGCCTTCTTGGAGCAGCTTTTCTTCTTGATCGCAGTCTGTGGCCACGAGCCGCTCCCTGCTACGTGCGAGCATCTCCATTTGGAGCCTGAGCCTCCCACACCTCATGCCAGTGCTCAGGAGCACTATTGCTGTCAGAAACCGATGGCCTGTAGCCTAGTACCTTGCTGCATTACAAATTACCAATCAAATTTTAAAATAATGATGATGATCATTCATAATATTATTACATCAGTGGGACATTATGACTCTCTTACTAGCAATATAATTCAAAGCTAATGCTTTTTCTGATGCACAATTTACTTCAGTTTGTAGAAAAGGAAAGGAAGATGGCAGGGCATGTCATTTGGTACAATATCRAGCTATAATACGGTATTTCAGTTCGATAGGGTAAGTTAGCCATCGAAAATAAATGTTTCTGCTGAATTTATGGCGAGGGAAGGCAGCACACCATTTTTAYGTTCACATCAGAAAGCAGAGGCTGTGAGCAACTGTAATAAAATAATGGCGTAAACAATAAGGGTGGTAAGACACTTTTAGAAATTATCCTGAAGATCTTGTAGCAATTTTTAGTCAAATTCCAGCCTTTGGGGGAGATTCCAAATGCCAAATGTAACAGCAGTGTATTCCCAGCAGTAACTGCACTGTTTCTATGCACAACACTCCTACTCCCATCCATGAATTGAAACCAAAAGCAGATGATATGAAATATGGAAAGTTGTCATCAATTTTCAATCAAAGTAAAACATATCCTCCTATGAACTAATTTTCTTTGATCAAAATTCAAGGCAATTATTCAACATAACACATTTAAACCGCTGCTGTGGAAAATTAAGAGGAGAGGGAAGGCAAGGCAAAGGGAGGCAAGGGCAGGGCGGACGTCAGACGGYGTTATTGGCTTTACCATCTGTATCACAGGAGATACGTCCTGGCCGAAGCTTATCCACTGCACCTAAAGCCCTGAGCACGTGCCCCAGCCCCACACTACAGACATTCACGCCACAAACACAGGCTCACCAGGGACCTGGCAGTTTGAGGGCAGACTCCCTACTTTTTTGAGTTTTAGAAATATTTTTTCTAGACAGGTACCCTCAATCTAATACCTTAATTCAGCAGAAGATCATTAAACTGGCAATACTGCTCTTGTCCCTGTGGATCATCTGGTAGCACTTGGTCAAGCCCACRTCCAAATGACTCCAAGAACACGCGTCTCGCCCATCATTTCCTTTCAAAACAAACTCTTCAAGTTTAATGAACTGTATCACCCCGCATCGTGACGGTGGTTGTGCTGAGAAGTGCATAACTCAGTTAAAAACGAAATCACCCCCACCATTGCCTRGGCATCTCTGTAATTAAAAATAATTCCTTGAATCTCCATGTGATCTGAAACAGGAATTCCTGGAAAATATGATTTTTMAAATGGTGGGCAGTACCTCATAAAAGGAAAAGAGGGGTGAATCTGCCAGCCRCCAGAAAATAACAGAGGTCAAACAAGACGCTACTAAAGGTCAGGAGCCTCAGTCACAAACGCAGACAGTGTGTTTTCTATGTTAGTGATCTGAGGCTGCAAAAATTTATTTAACCCCAATTTCTTAAATAACATTAGTGAGAACAAAAATCTGGTGAACAATTTTGTGCTACCTAAAATGAAAACATTTCACTCTGTGCTAATACTTCCCTGCAGGTGCATTTCCCTCACAAGCTAAATTCAAAGGCACACAGTTAGTATACGACCATGGGCAGATGGTGCTTTGACATAGCAGGTGGCCAATTTGTGATTTGCAGATGGGTGACAAGGCACAAGTTGTGGAAATATTCTCCATCTAAAACAAACTAACAAAAGACCCCCACGCCACCCTGCACTGAAACAAAAGTACTTCTGGGGCCCATGGAAAATATTATTTTTTCTGCTGGATGGACAGCCAGAAAAAGGAAAAAATAATGTATTTTTTGACTCTTTCCGTCTAGTTCTCTTGTCCTGCAAGGCTGATGCTGCTGTCTCATTTTCTCTACAGCCTACAAAAATTMAATTTATTTTTTCAATCTGTCTTCAGCCAAGCCTCCTCCCATCAGCTGTGCCATCATGCCACCGCAGCCCACGGCCAGCAGCACGAGCAGGGTGAGGTGAATGAAGTTACCTGTGCATTTACGGTCTGTGTCCTCCTTCTTTGACCCACTGATGGTTAACTTGCAGTTGAAGTTCTCCTCCCAGTACTCTGCAAACCACACGTTCCTTCTGTTGTTCTCCAGGGTGCGGGAGGTAAAATAGGCATCGAACCCTGGAGARGGAGACAGGGAGAAAGCTGAAGTCTAGCTCATACTGCACGGGAGGGAAGTACTGCGGCCTGAAAAACAAATACTCTGTTTATATCTTCTTCAATMTCCAGCACACGTTCACATCTCCATCCACACGAGATGCCCACRGAAAGAAAGGAAGTCCATTGCACATTTTATCTAATCAGCTGCATCTTGCAAGTAAATCACTCTGCTAGTAACTGCGAGGTATAAAGCTAGGTAAGATTTATGTAAAACAGAGATTAATATAAAAGAAGAGTTATAAGCAAAAAGCATGGATTAGATATATACCAATAAGGAATGAAAATAAGTTACACGGTGCAGCTGATATTAGGCTGAGCTCAATACAACTAATTTTGTAATTAACCTGCCCAGAACTCCAGAGAAGGCAGTTTCACCTGACTAAACTGGCCACTATCAGTGCACTTTATTGTTTTCACAGCATTTATTTTCCCCTTAATTTCCTTCCACAAAGGTACAGAGAAACTCAGAGAGCAAAACTTCTAAGAGGTAACTGTGAATCGCGGTGATTTATCAGACGCTTGGGTTAGCTCTCCCAAAGCGTGTGGGGGGAAGGTTTCCTTCCTTAGACCCACGAGATTCAGTTTGTTGCTGAAGCCACGTAGCCACAGCTTGCAGCRCTGCAGGAGGAAACCTGACACACAACTCCAGCATTACAATAACGGGGAAAAAATAATAATTTTTTTAACAGCCGAGTTGAAGTTCAGTAAAGATATCCCAAGCCCCTGAGTCTTCTTTTTTTCAAAACACATTGTCCTCTGTATTCACTGAAAGAAACCACATAACAGCTATTGAAGTTGTGCAGCAGTGATTAGTGCATAATTTTCACATGACTCTTAACTGTATCATATCTCTCTGTAGCACCTCCTCAACTTGCCAGAAAAGAAACATATCTTGTTTTGGCTTTCTTGATTTTTTTTTCAGAAACGTATATCACTGTATATATGTCTGTGTATATGTGTGTATATATAGCAATTAAAGAAAAGGTATATCTAAAGGCTTACAAATCAGAAGGGTAAATAAAAAGAATTAAAGTCGTATTACAAAATTAGACCTGCCAGTGCAGGGATTTTCTCTATCAAGTTTTCAAAGTCTATAGTTTAAAGCCAAACCAAATATCCTTTAACAGCTCAGACAATATCCCTTCAAAGATCATGCTCATTTTAATGGATTTTCCTCACAATACARTACAGCACTCTGAAACAAATACTTACTTTCCCAATGAGCGCTGGTAACTTCAGGCCAAAAGGAACATCTCATTCCTGACTGCCCTGCACACCACCGCTTCACTTTGCTGTCGTTAAGCACTCTTCTCCCCGTTATTCTCTTTCAAAGTTGAGATAACTCCTTAGAGCCTAGGGAAACCTTTGTGCATGCAAATAATTGCCGATCAGCAGGCAGGTATCCCGAGCGCTAGCAGGATGGCAGCTATCCGACCCCCCTCGCTGCAGTCACTAAAGCCCCCCGAGAGCACGGTGTGACCAGAGCCGCGAGCCAGCACCCGGCCCAGCGGGGTCAAGCTGCTCCCGACGGACACCGGGAGCAGAGACGAGCGGAGATCACCACCCTCCCACAACAGCATTTTTAGTTTATTGCTATCCCAGTATATTTCTGGTTTTGCTTGGCAAACAAAAGATTTTCATGAGGACAAACATATTAGAGTGCACGTCTATGCACTCATACGCGAAGTCTTTTGTCTTTTTTTCTTGTCTTTTTTTCTTTTTGTAGCCGACAGAAGCTGTATTCTCACATCTGTTCAGAAGGAAGAGCACATGGAGTGACACAGCCAAGTACTCTTGGCACAGAACATGGAAAAGGTTTATTACCTCTGCACCAGAGGTGCCACARAACAGGCAAACGTTGTTCCACCCCTTTAGCCAGGTTACAGACTCCTGGCAGCTGAAATCCCTGCTTAGTTTTACAGGCTTTCCCAAATCTGACAGTTCCTGTGAAGAAAGGGAGCTGTGCCCATTCTCTTCAGAGAGTTGTATCAGTCTWATGACAAGCATATTCCAACAGCAGGACGTTCACCGCTGTTACTAGTGCCCAGTGGTTTTCCTGTGTCTTTCTAGTTACCTGTCTTTAGCCTGCAATGAGCAACATCAGAGCTTTTGCTTACGGAGACAGTTTACATTCAGTATTTTTCGTGTAACCTTCCAGAACTGCAGTCCCAGTTCAAGTTCAGGTTACAAAAGAGTTTTTCCTTTTACTAAGAAGGTTGTTGAGGTATTCAAACTATGCAAATCTGAAACCTGGATAAAGCAGATCAATCGTAAAGAGGACTTGAAAAATGCTCGTTGCACACTGAGAGGCTCAGAAGTAAATTATCTGGCATCCAAAAAGTGCAAATCCATTGAAGATGCAAATCTCAGAACATATATTTTGTCCAGAATATCTATTTTTACAGCCTGTACTAGCTTGCAGAAGAGGGTGGAASCACAGAAGCAGCAAGCTCTTATAGATACTAAACCATCTCTCTATAKTGCATGATCACATGGTTCCTTTTGATTTTGAAGTTAGAAATGACAGTAAATACATATTCCATTGAAAGAGARAAGAAAGTTCCTTGCACCATAGCCAACAATTTCTCTAACTGAAATAGGTGGGTAGATTGACTCAATCTGGCACTCCACACAATGAAACTGAGTCAGAGGAAAAACATATGGCATCGTTAAATTAGCATAGCAATCCATCCACTAAGGGATAAAAATAGACAGCATGTAAACAGATGTTTTCAAATAAGAAAGAAGATTAGGAGTGGGGTCAGCCTGTCTCCTTGTATTAGCTTTGCACACTACTGACCCAACTATAATATATATTTTCCTAATTCTGAGTCTACTGTTCATGACTCGCATCCAAAGTCCACTGCTCATAAGACACAATGTACATCATCTCCAAAAATCAAACTAGAAAAATAAGTGTTGGGGTCTTCCAGAAAGTCCCTGAAAGCAAATTAAAATTTTACCTGCAGCCTCCCTAGAAAATACGTGTAGGTCYCTCCTGCAACAAATACATCAGGATGCTTCGGAATGGTGACAAACCCAAAGCAACAAGCCATGCCAACTTAATGCTGTGCTGYCTAGTTGGAAGCCAGCACCTGAAGGACTGCAACCAAATCATGGAAACCTGCAAGCAAACCACCAAGATGGGATGGGAGAAAACCTCAGTGGTGTCTTTAAGCACTACTGAATATTTGAGTTAACTCCATACACTCAGTATTGCTTGTCCAGCCCTTGACGTGGTTTTTGCAGCTTGAGATGAAAACTTTCCAGAATAAAACTGCACGAAGCTGCAGGAAAAGGGCCAACYTGTGATGGCAGAGACCCCCGATCCCCTCCTGCTGTGGTTATGCTGAGGCAGAGACTTGACCTGGGTTTCCCATGTTTTAGGGAAATCATTTAGTAAAAGTCTCCTGCCACAGCTGTTCTGCTTAATTAACGACAAATTAGTGCCTTATGAATGTGTCTGTGCACAGTCTCGAGAAAAGGACAGCACAATTTCTGAACTTCTGAGCCGAAATTTCCTAAGGAAAATATTCAAGTGGATGGGTCAGAAGAAAATGTAGAAAATACTCTTAGATTTTTAGATACATACAAGCTAGACCCGTAACCCCCTGTGTATTAGTTTTACTCATAATTAAAAGACCATTTCAAAGGGGATATTCAGTCATAAGATCTGAGATATATATMTATATCTATATCTATATCTATATCTATCAGAAAGAGAAACAGCATACGTTACCAATGTGCCAAACTAACTGACCTCTGAGAAAAGTGCTCTACAACTTAATAAGATAAAATCAATAAATCTTGATAAAAGTGTAATAGAATTCCATAAGAATTACTCTAAACCTTTACAGATAATAACAAATAATAACATTCTCATTGATTTTCTTAATGATCCCTCTGAATTCTCAAGAAGGAATATAGATCCCTATTAAAGAGTGTACATTTTTTATCATTATTTTCTATTGATCAAGACAAGCAGGCAAGTGACTGCCTGACAGAGGGATGGAGTTAAGTAGCAGGCCAAATTTCTATTACTTCCCTACCGGGTAGCAGCACTGCGCACCCACTGCCTCCAGAAGGCATCGCCTCTGCAGACTGCCCTCCTTCCCTACATACGTAGGACCAAGAAGAGTCCCCCGTAACCAGGACCGCGTCAGTGGAAAGAGTCCTACGTTGCTGCACAGGAGCAAGGCCAGGAGCGTGCTCACAGGCACCATTTTTTTATTTGATAAATATTTACAACTTTTACACAAAGTGCTGGCACGCGAGCACAGCTGGGGTACGATACACCAGGGCAGGAACCCTAGGGTGTTTCATATCATCKGGTGTAAACCTGTGCACCTCCGCTGAATTAACAGAACTGGGCCAGTTCACAGTAGATGAGATTTTCATCCAGTTTAAAGATTAATAAAGAATGGTCAGTGGAATCCCACTGCTCCTAGAATGTTTTTTTTTTTTCTGATTTTTCCCTACATCATTCTTGAGAACATTGTCAGAGAACTTATTCTGATTGTCTGAAATACACTGGCTGAACCGAATACGCACCACACGTGTTGCTCTGTGATTTGAGCCAACAAATCACCACCATTTCATTTTTTCCACCATTATTTTCAGAAAGGTAATTGTGCTAGATGCACTTTAAAGCAACTTTAAAAAAAAGAAACCTAGAGGAAAAATGTATTTTTCAATTAAGAGAAAATAGGATCAATTTAAAGATCTTACTATTTTTAAACTTCACATTAGATGCATGGCTAATAAGTAAAGCAAATATTCAATTCTCTGCAAATGCTGATCATTTGCTAGTGTGGCGATACTGCTACCATGCAACCAACCTTGCCAGCGGACTCTAGGAAATCCCGCGATGAGTTTCATGATTTAAATTCCTATTAAAGAACAGTTTGTACATTAAAGTAGTTACATATCTTCAGTATTACTGTATTTTGAACACTAATCGTAAGGCTACAATGGATCTACGCAAAGATTAGTGCCATGCAAATATTGTGAGATAACGCGTAAGGATTTATGTCACGAGTTTATTTAATAGCCATGACTACAGCAGTTCTTCGCCTGGCACGAGGCAGGAGCACAGCAGGGGCGAGCACAAGCACGTCTCAGGAGCAGGGCGGTGCGAAACCCCACAGAGCAGCACAGAGCCRGGCAAAAGGTTTCCAAGCCCCTGGGCAGTGCTGTGCGGTGATGGGCAGCTCCTTTTCCAAAGGGGCGAATGAAAAATGGTCCGTGGATAGGAGCTTCTGCACCACCTTGTCCCGCTGTTGACCACACGCGACACAAACACGTGGTTACGCGCTGCAAAATACAGCSTGTCGCCTTCGCAGGTTGGTCTAGAGTGAAGGAACTCCTGACATCACCGGGGGACTGACATTAGCAACATTAGGTAACTTTTCACCATATTCAGACTGACCTGTAATTTGTTAACTCTTGGAAGAAGCCAATGCTTGCAACTGCCTCAAAAAAAMCCCAAAATATACATTCTGTCTTAAATCAATCAGTTATGACTATTTCTACGCTTCCCAGGTACCACAAAGCTGTCCTGCAAACACAACCCATCCTATCAAAGTCAGCYGGTTTGAGTCAGAGGGACATCTAAAATGCATATCTAATTTCAGATACTTTTTTAATTAATATGACTCAAAAACATTGAAGTTGAAATACAGGCAAATGCGTTCTCTATAATAACGACAGCCTGTGCTTAAGCTTAATCTTTTTGAACTGAAGACATTAAGACAATTTACATGCATAGTGCTAAACATAAGAATAAGAGTTTTGGGTTCAGGGGCTCAGGGAATTAGATGACCCAACCAAAAAAGCTGGATGCTGAAATGTAAAAGTAGGAATAATCACTTCTTACTCTTATACATGGCCAAGTATTACACTTGTGTGACAAGATTTAGTGATTTTCCAATGTTCTCTATATATCATACTTAAGAAAATTACTTTTTTCAGCAAATACCTCTAAGAGATATAGATAGTTATTTTATGAGATTTTACAAATTAAAATAAATCTCTTATTACTTTAAATCACTGTGATTTGATTAAATCATTATTCTTACATAGAGAGATGATACCACCTAATGGCTTCATTTATTTTCCACCCCAGGATTAATATATAAATTAACTACATGGTGATGAAACAGACTTAAAAAAAAAAAACACACCAACAAAAAAAACCAAAAACCAAAACAAACCAAAAAACAAGCTGAGGGGTAGGGGGAAGAGACCCGATCCCAAGCACCACGGAGGGCTGGTGAAGTCCGGGTGAGGGGAGGGACGAGTGTCACTCGGCTGTGATGCCACCAAAGCCCGAGCACCTTTGGTCGTTTCCCTGCTTCGCTCGGTGGGATGCTCACGGTGCCAGCCTAGCACCCCTTTGGTCGGGATAGGAGATATCAGCAGTGCTTAAGTGATTGAAATTAGAAATTACTGGGGGAGGATGGGAGCGTCTCATCCCCAGCTGGCTGGAGTCAGGCTCTGCATGTCAAATTTTATCTGGGCGTTCTATTCTATGCCGTTTATGGTCGGTCACGGGGACGGAGAGTGCCAGCACAGCACCTGGCCCTGCCCCAGGACACACTCGCAGCCCTCCAGCCTCCCCCGCTCACAGAATCCCTCTCGGATCCTCCCGGACCAGGGCATCACTCGGGAAGAAGGACGCCACAGCGCCGCGGAGCCGGGAACGCTCAGAAGAGYGGCTTGATTCTCAACCAGAAAATGAGGCTTGCTGACCTGTGGTTGCTTTTTACACCCAAAAMCACCCCCAAGATGATTTATTTCTAACATTAATCTTGCATCTCTCCTTCCATTTGATGTTACATGTTGCCCATTTTCTGCCTGAAAGCATAATGCTCAGCTTCCCTGGCAGAGGTGGCCGAGGGAATTATACGTGCTTTGGAGGATAAACCAGGCTCCGAGCCTAACGATGCGGTTTGCCACGGTCAGCTGCATTACAGAGGGAAAAAAAAGGCAGGTTCGCAGAGGAGGCATTTATCATGGGGAAGGCGTCWGGCACACATCGATGGGGAAAGGACGGGCTGCAGACAAGAAAGACGGTTGGGCAGGGGGGCAGGGAGGTACCCGAAAAACAGCAAYCCCCTAGGAAAAGAACGAGATTAAAATAGGGGATCCAACGCTGAACCGGCACCAGTGGGATCATCAGCAGCCCCGGGAAGTCTCACCTCGSAGGAGGTGAGCTGCGGGCGGGTCCACGGCGATAACGTGCTGTTGGCATGGAGGGACCGGGTATTTTTTAAGAGAGACTTCTGTCACTTCTTGCTTACCAAATCACTGGCACACGCTGTGAGGCGTCCATTTCATGTGTCAGCAGTGACTTCGAGGGCTCTGGGGTTATTTAGTAAGGAAAATAATTAAGCCTAATTAAAACACAGAGTTGTTGACCTACCTCATTTCTCATGTGCCTAAAGTGTTTTCATTCTCAGTCCATGTGGCTTGTGAGCAAACACAACATATTGACCCAATTTCATATCAGTAGTGATTTTATAAGTTTATGATATTTTTATTCTTCCCTATTTTGTCCAAAGTATGTCCACGCTAATGATTGCTAGTTATAGAAATTTTATTTACCCAGCTAGTAAATCATCACTTACTATGATTACTGATGCCAAGTGAGTTGAAAGCAGCTACTCAAATAATTTTCTGAATTTCCTAGCATTTAAGCCAAAATAGTTTAATTTACTGACACTAAATCTGGGATAAAAGCATTAGGTGTGGAATGATAAGATCAATTCTAAGACAGCTAGTCTTTTTTCAGATTTTATTATGTTGCCCAAGACACACACTACATAGTATTATGGAGCCATTAAGAGAGTCTACAGATATTTTCTTGACCCTCTTACTCAATAAAAAGGCCATAATATTAAGTGATTTTATTAACTTCCTTCATGCCATAAATGTGCTTTGCAGTTGTATTATTTTTTAATAGTTGCCAATTATAACAGTGAAAAAGGGTATTTTAGTTGATGTCACATTGGACTTACATACATGACATAAAGCACGTACAAAGGAAATTCAGCTTGCCATACTTAGGGCGAATCTGGGATTTTAAGCTATAAAGCTTCTATTATGGAAATAGATCTATATTGGCTAAGTATCATCGTTATCACTTTTATAAAATTATACAGCTGCCACGGCAATGAGATCACGACCTAGGTGGTGTCTAGCCAGTGCTGTAATAGAAAGGTTAATATAGAAGTATATTATTATTCATTATTCTACATTTTATTGCCCTCAGGCACTTCTTACTTTCACAGAGCTCCCATTTATATCAATATAAACAGTGGAAAACCCTAAATTTATTTCTCCTATTTGTTATTTTTATTGCCGTACCAGCTRGAGCCTTCAGCTGAGGATGGGATTTTCCTGTTGCAGCAGGCACTGGACACACACAGCAAGGAGCTTGTCCCCGTCCCCGGTTTCTCCTGCCGCCATGGTCTTCTGGATGGCATCAGGATCGTCCTCTTACCGGAGCAGGAGGCTGATGTTCTAACCCAGAGGGACCCACCATTTTCTTTATGAACAACAAAAAGACCAAATCCGTGCCTCAGAGCATCGAGAGAGTTGGCACAGGGCAGAAGATGAAGCAGGCTTGTGCTCCTCTTCCCCCGAAGAACTGCAGACTTCATAATGCATAAGATTTTTGCATTTTCAGCCACAGAGGGACTTTCTAGGTTGACACCGGTATAAGTCACCCGGGTTGCTTAATGCATACGGTGCTCTCTTTTCAGCTGAATACTCCACTTCTTATTCAAACGACTCCTGCTGCTGRAATGAATAATTTTTTATGAATTGCAATATGCAGAGTCCCAGGCAAGGGAGAAACGCTGCTCACATAAGCCTACTCTTGCGAGTGAGGAGCTGTATCTGCTGTAAAGATTATCACCCGAATCAGGTCAAACAGAACAGATTTAAAAATACATCCAGAAGCAGAATGTCTCTCCCAGTAATTCATCCTGTCCTGCTGCCCMGTTATTGGAAATGGGCTATTTGTCTCGCCAGGACCTTATCCACGAAGCACTCATTTTTTCCTCATACCTGAAGATGAGTGAAAAGCTTTTTTTTTTTTTTTTTAAATACATACCACAAGGCAACTTAGTTAATAGCTCGCTTTCCCTCTCACTTGCATACCCAGTCTTCTTGAAATTATCTGTTGCTTTCTGCTTTACTGAAAAATAGATCAGCTTCTGCATTAATCTCATCTGGCAGCAGTAAAACTCAAGTGGAGTTAAACAGTGTCGCCCAGGGACATGGAGCAAAGCGGTGGCAAGTCAGGCCCACCGGTCGGGATGCAGATCAGTCTTTCCTATTAATAATACTTACCCCCAAATTCTGAGCTGTTATTTCAGTTTTTCATTTGCAATTAACTACTTAGCTAAATCCCTTTGTATGCATTGATGTCTTCTTCCCACCGGTTTTCTGAGTTCTTCCTTCCCACCCTTTTTGACTAAACGGGAGAAGCTGCTCCACAGATGGCCTGTTTCATTTTAATAATGCAGAGCAGTAAAATCAGAGAGCTACAGAAGGTCTAAATGCAGAACATGAGTGGTTTTCTTCCCTTTGATAGCAGCAGCAGACAAAACGCACRTTGCGTATCCTTAAAAGCATTTAAAGTCAAGTCATCCACTTGCATAATTTAAAAAGAGGATAAATATACAGAAATCCCTCTATATTGTGATGTAGCAACCAGAGTAACCCTTCAATATGCTCAACAGGTTATAATTAACAATAACAAAAAATACAAATCAATCAGCACACATAACGATCGTGCCAAAATAAAGGAAGCGGAAGGTCAGAGCTGCCCAGGGAGCAGAGGCTGCGGCCGCTGCCCGGCACCGCTGCAGAGGACGGCTGGGGTTGGGGACCGCAGCCCCCCGAGCACCCCGACCGCAGGAGATCCCACCCCACGCCACACACACTCGTTCAGCAGGCGAGCCTAGAACAGGACCGACGGCGATGCTACGCAAAAGGTAATTTTCCATCATCCTGTGGAACACAACCTAAATTCYGAGCTGTAAAGTCATCAGTAACCCCGGGGGTGGTCAGCGCACACCCCCCGGCTGTGCCGTTCCGGCACACGTGCTTAAAATCAACTCGCAAAAACCAAATCAATGCTGGGTCGCATTGTCATACCTTCCCAGSAAACAAAACATGAAAGGAAATCTAAGCCCGTCCTCCCCCTGCCTGCGGTGGGAGTGGGAGAATAAGGCGGGACCCGYACCGACGGAGGCTGAGCCGTACCTGGCGTCTGCGGCGCGGGGGCACTGCGAGGGGCTGCCCCTTCCCCCGCCGCCCACGGGGCAGCCGCAGCCCCAGCCCCGAGCTGCGGAATTCACCGGGTTTCAAATATTATTTCCTTACCCTGCATTCAATTCCTTCAATATACAGAGTTAATCTTCCTTCTTTCTCTGTATATATTTGCATGTGCCTCGCTGAAGTGTTACCATGTCAACAGGAATAATTACAGCATGTGTAAATATATTTGTGTATCCTAAAATTTATATGCACGCTCACAGACCCATACTTATACRCACATAGCCCCCCCCAAACCAGACATCGAGTCGCCACATTTTTTTACTGTTGACGTGATAACCCTGGCTAGATGAAAGTAACCACGCTCTTTCAAAATGCTATTTAACRTGATGCCTCTCTTCTGCGGAGCCATCATTTAAGCAGTACACGTGGCAGACACTCGCAAGCCCGAGCTGCAGTCAGGTGGAGCCAATACATAAACTGGCACAACAGAGGCCATCCATGCACGGCGCCCGGTGATTTGATATAATTGGCTGTGCACGGCAAAGTCATGCCTCAGTTTAAACTGCTATATATGCTACCAATCTCATTTTCAAATTCCCCTTGAGATAACATCCCTAAGAAAATATTACCTGAAAACTCCATTGCATCTTCCCTTCCTGTTTTTCTTAAAGTTTTAAAAAAAAAAAAAAAATTACTTCTTTGATTTTTGACAACTGACTTCTTGATTATAAGGCGGCTTTAATAATGCCATCCAGCCAGAGCGCGCTAGGATGTGAGGCAGAGTGATGTAGTTACTGTTCTCTCCCTCCCTCTCCACAGCCTTCTCAGCCGAGGCTGCTAACACAAAGTTTCAGCTTCCACTCCAACCGCGCGCGTTAATCACATCACACCACGAGGCACTACCCAGAACAAGCGCTCAGACTTGTATGCGAAAAGACAGAGATACCGGGGATGACTTCAGAGGCCGGGGGATAGGGTACAATCACTCGGGCTGGCCTCGAGGCCGTGGAGTGCCGCACAGGAACCCCCGCATCGTCCCGACTAGTTGTCATTGGAATACCCTGYGTCTTTCAGGGAAAGCAAAAGAGCTTTCCCATTTGATTTAAATAGTTCAGGAGCAGAATATCCTCTAGGCACCCATTCTTCATCRCCTCTATTGTTTTTAGTCTCTATTTCCCAGGGCTACCCCACCGCCAGTTCAGCATCCCCTTTGGGATCCCGGCCAGCCTTRAGGACCTCCAGGCAGGTGCCCTTGGCCAGCTCCTGGCTCGGATCCTCTCCTCGTTTTTTTGTGTTTCCGATATGCACCCGAGAGGCCAGGAGGCTGCARTGACGGCACTTGGAGAGACCTGAGCCTCGTCCCCAGCCAACAGCACACGGATCTTCCCAGAAGACAAAYATCCAACAGCATCTCCCCTGTGCTGCGGTGAGACCGAGTCCCGCGCGTCCCACTGCCCCAACGCCGAGCACCGGCCAGGGCAGAGCTGCTGGCAACGGGGCGGCGGGGCCTGGGCCACAGCTGGCAACTGGAGCAGGCACTTCCAAGCCCGGTAGATCCCGGGGACCTCTCTTGTCAGAGATGCCTTAGTAGAGATGAATAAGGCAGTCTAAACAGAAGGAAACTTTTAAATGGCTCTCAAGTTGCAAGATAATTTGTATTCCCCTCTCTTCATACCAACACATTAACCAAATACATTATTTCCATAATTATTTCCAGGCACTTCCAAGCCCGGTAGATCCCGGGGACCTCTCTTGTCAGAGATGCCTTAGTAGAGATGAATAAGGCAGTCTAAACAGAAGGAAACTTTTAAATGGCTCTCAAGTTGCAAGATAATTTGTATTCCCCTCTCTTCATACCAACACATTAACCAAATACATTATTTCCATAATGAGGAGATGAACATCTGTGTGGCTTCCCAAAATTTCAAGTGGCAATACTCGAGACAAGTATTCTCTCTTTGGGGATTGACACATCAGCATTTTAAATAATTGCCAAAGCTAAAAACATAATTTAAATTCTAAGGAGACATTAAAGAAAGAGTTCAGGTGTGATTTAGATTTTTTTTTTTTTTAAATAAAGCACACCAATTTAGCTCCTCAAATTAAAGTTGCTGCAGTATCGTACTAAACTTTGTATTGGCCCCATGTAAGCAAACTGCTTAATGCAAACTTTAACAGAGTATGAAAAACAYAAATACCTGAAGTAGTATTATGTTACTGAAAATTACTGTAAGACAGAGGTGGGTCTCTGAAGCGCTCTGGTACCCCCGCGGCGCAGCAGAGCGGTCCGTACCCCCCGCCAGCCGGGTGCCATCTCACTGGGCAGAAAACCCACGTCCCCAGCCAGGCGCCGAGATGCGCTCCCAGCTAACCCGGCTTCATTTCTTCCTAGCTTTTGTCCAATAAATCCACGAGATCGCCRGAAAAACAAAACACCAAAAAAAACCACAACAAACTTTGCAGAGAGGCTATTTCACTACTTAGTTTCTGAGTTGGGTAATTGCTTAAGGCACCTGGAACGCCTCGGAAGCCGTTTCCAGCCACACACAACGCGCAGACACGAGTGCCCCCCGCCGCCCCGCGCGGGAAGGGGCCGGCAGTCCCCCAAACCTCCTGCTCACCAGCAGCCACCCCACGGATCGTGCTTCCCTTTAACCCAGCGCCTCAGCTGTGCATTACTACTGATACTAACACACAAAACTATCTTCAGCRTCTTTCTATCCACAATACCGCAATCATTTTCCCGTTGTCCTTGACTCCTTTACACAGCAGCAGGCTGTAACCACCACAGAACCATAAACATTACAAACCAAAGGATGAAGCCAGAGAACAAACGGGCTCTTGCCATGCAAATATCTTTAGCAACAAAGCCTATGTAGCAGCCTCAGCACACTGACACTGAAGAGCAGAAGGGATGTCAATAACTCCCAGATGTCATTAGGTTCTAATGGAAGGATCTAATGGAAGGATCTAATTAGATCCCAAAATATTTTTCTTTGGAAATTGATGTTATGTGAAGTGGTAATTAAACTGACAAACACAGAAACTTGAAAACAAAGATTAAAAGTATTTCTTCTTTACAAGGGTAATCGAAGGCTACTTTGAATAGGTTAACCACTACAAGTACTCCAGGAAAGAAATTAGAGAGAGAAAGAGAAATAAAAGTTTAGTTTCACTTCATAAATACCTGTGAGAGCTTACTGCTTCAYAGGCACTCGTGTACATACCGTACTGGAAGAAAGCCAAGAACCTCATCTACTCTACTCGGCGTGGAGAAGCAAAGACACTGGTGCCATACCTGTTCCTGGAGAACACTCTGAAGCCTAGGCACTACAAGTGGTTATTATCAGTGCGATAGCAAAACACTGAGTCTAATTAGGCTTAATCATTATTCACAAGCAATTACACTATTCTCTTTTCAGCAGTAATAATCAATTTGAGGCCACTCACTTGCTTCATACTTCATTCTTACAAATTCTAACACAATTACTTTTTGGAAGGTGAGATACATCAGGACCATGCACAACGAGCTATTGCTGAACCACCAGCAGAGCTGAGAGAGCACTGGGGGGGTGTGGTGTGGTGTTGGGGTTTTTCTCTCTTTTTTTTTTTTTCTGCATTTTTGTATATTGGATTAGTAGAAAACTTTAGTTTCCCTGGCCCTTCTTTATTAAATAGCTTGCATGATTAATCACATTATTAATTGTGTCCTAACTTAGTTAAGAGCAAGGAAAGACTACAGGTGTAAAAAGCTTTGGTTGACTGCAGCTTGACGCCAGGTGTAGATGGGACCTCTTGGCCCACTTACCTGTGCATATGCATGAATTGTAAATAGAGAATAACGGCTTTTGACCTCAAAAAGCAGTTGCTGSTGCAGGAGAACAGCAGCACAGGGGTGGCTCAGCCAGCAGCGGGAGCGGACACACAGTACCTGGGCTCGGGCTGCACCGACAGCCCCTGCTCCCCCAAACTCATCACCCAACAGAAAATGGAAGTTTTCTAGCAGAGAAAACGCCGGTTAATCTGCCCCACCTCCCAGCACGCGGGGTGCTCGGCGTCCCCGGCAAGCCCCCCTCCCTGGGGGCAGCAGCGCTGTGCTGCGGGGGAGAGATGCTCCAAAACGCACCGTACGCCTTCCAGTAAAGCCGACGGTGATTCCTCAGCACTGCCAAAGGAGTCGATAGAGCTGCTCCTTTCTGGAGGCAGCATCAGACAGGAGCAGCAGCAACAGAGGGCAAATAGAAATCAGCTGAAAGCTCCTTGAAGGGGATTAGTGATCACCGAAGTCTCAGACACTGAGCTTGTGCTTTCTCGTTCTAGACCTTTTCCTTTCCTYCCCCTAGTTTTAATAGTGGTTTGAGAGTGGTCAGAGGGACGGTGTGTTTATCTAGCCTTACCAGGAGATCAAGACCATTGATCTGCTGACTCCTGCTTCACTTTACTAGAGAGCTAGCATATGTGATTACATTGAGGATTTTTTTTCTAAATTATTTTCCATTTCCCTTGGTCATTAGAGTGTTGTCACACAGTCAGTCAACAAAATGAAAACACATTCCCAAAGCAGATCTGCAAACCCAGCATGAGTGAAGTGGGCACTTTAGCATTCATTGTATCATCTTTAAGGAAATTATGTGTATTATTATGTGCATTATTTCCTAAACTATTACTTTCAAAAGCCTATAATCATTCAAGCATTAAGAACGCAAACTAAAAGGAAAAAAACCCAACCGCACAAACAAGAAAACCCTTTCAAATCTCTGTCCGCTTCCTAAAATTAGCACATTTATTTTTGTGTCTGAACTTGTCTTACCCAGTGGAGCTCAGCCTGTTTCAGAAACGCACAACTCCGATGTGCCGGYTGCATGCAGCCCCGGCAGCGGAGAAGCTGGGCCTGCAGAGATCTTTCCCGGGATGCTCCACGTCCCCGCGGCGAGAACCAGGATGGTAATCAATAGCTACTCATGCAGGAAAACACAGACACTAATAAACATGTAATACTTCCAGTGAATACGTTTTTAATGTATAATGGAAGCACATYAATTTGCTACTTGCAAACAGGGATGCCCTACTTGCATTTTACTCTAACGAAAGCCTCAAACATTTTTATTTTTGCTTTGCTTGAGAGATTGTGAAGTAGTATTTCTTTTATGGCTTGCTAATMAAGGGAAAGAATAAGTAAGTCATAGAGGATTTCAGAGACTAATTTTAACTAGCCTAGAGAAAGAATCTTTTTAGGTTGTAGCAGCAGAGTCAGAAATACCAAAAGAGAAAATTTTCTTGTGAGAATTTAGGAACTTTTGCTTTCGATATCTTTCAAAGACAGATAAAAACTGTCTCCAAAGAGGAAGAGAAATTTTAAACAAGTTAATACTTATTACCATTTGTAAAGAGTAATGGAAAAGCTGATAAGATAAAGAAGTGTTGAGATGTATGAATTCAAACAAAGCAGAGTAGAAATAATGTGTTACTGCAAATATATTAGCCTCAAAGTTATCTTGGCGGAGGATTTAATACACATGAATGAATTACACCTGAGATTTAATGGACATTTCTGAYAAAAGGCGCAGCAGAGGAGCAGAAGCCGGGAGTGCTGAACGCACACGCTTGCCCCCCCCCATCTCCCGGCGGCTGGGCGGGGAAGGGCATGGACGGCGCAGGCTGGGTTAAGGAGACGAGACCCAACAAATACCAAAGCCAGCCGGTTCGGCTGGCASTACGGGCTCAGCGCAGCTCGGCTCCCCTTCGCTACCACGCAGGAACCTGCCTCGGTTCACGAGCGGCAGGACCCCCCCCGAAGGGGCGGGCAGGGGGGCTGCTGGCGGCGACGGGAGATGGTCCCAGCGCCGGAGGAGCAGGAGGTGCTTCCCCCTCGGCTGCCGCCTCCCCCCGCACAGATGCTCCTCCAATGGGCCACGCTGGTATTTACTTGGCAGATGGCAGGGGGATCTTGTTTGTCTCATCTTAATTTCTAATACACTAATGTTATTTTAATTTTTTGGTTGCAAAAAATAACCCTTGTAGAAAAGACCGATGACTGAACCTTTYATTTCTTCCATCACCTTATGGCACAAGCAGATTGCATTTGTATTCTGTGTTTCACTGCCCCCAATTTCAGTGTCTGAAGATTCCCAAATTAAAACAATGTGATAATTGTAAAGGAAAATAAACGGTCACCTAGTATCCATGGACCTAATCCCAATGTCCTTACTCAGAGCTCGTTCTTGAGTCCAAATTATAATATAAGAAGTATCAGGAGAAATGCAACTCTCGCAGAAAGAGGAGAGGGGAGCTCCTCCCTCTCCCTCCCCACCCCCACAGCAGCAGCCTGCCACGCTGGCAGATGAAGGGTAAGATGCTTCAGATGGACTGCGGGAACACCTCACCACCCTCCCTCCCTAACTCCCTTCTCCTGCTCTGAAACCGCTCATGCTCTCAGCTCCCTGCATCAGCTGGGTTGAATCAGGGATGCAAACACAACGCGAGTGCTGTGCTTGGTGTGGTATCGGTGCCAGTACTGTTCTAAGGGAGTGGGAGGAGGTGGTAAAATCTTTTCTTGACTTCTGTTTCTATGCCTAAGCAGAATGCCAAACTAAAACATTATTTTGTTATAATTCTCCATGAGCCCGCTCTGCTTCAGCACTCATGCAGGGTCCGGTGAGGTCCCCCGAGCTTCATCACTTCCCATATCCTGGAAATCCTGCCAACTTTACTAACAAACAGAAAACTAATTCCTTTCAACAAATGAGGCTTGMAACTCTGCACAGAAGCAAAGACTAACAGCACCAGAAAACACTAGGACTTCCTAATCTGGGGGGGTTGTATAAGGAACCGTTGTCTGCCTTCTCCATGTGCTTGCTGCGTGCTATCCGCGTGTTGCTGAACACCCCTCGCAAGGGTGGGAAGTTTGGTTGCCAGCCCAAGCTGCCCTTGGCTCTGCTGCCTTGCAAAAATGCTGGAAAGCAGCACACGGCTGGCTGCTGTGCGGAGGAAGACACGCTCCCCCGTGACGCCCCTCCGCTCACGGATACCCATCAACGCCTTTGTGCGGAGCAAACCTGCAGAGGAAGGCTTGGGGGTTCCTACCAGATCACATGCAGATCAGGAGCTGGCACACAAAGATAGCAGGCTTTCTAAAAATAAAATTCTTCCTTTCTGGATGGAAATACTCTGCTCGAATGTGTCCAAAAGATAGCTCAGACAAMTTCAGTGTTAGATCGTTGAGAGGAAAACTGTTCTTCAGAAGATGCAGTTCAGGGTATTCCAAAACAAAGACCACTGATGATATATCTGAACAGTGATCAATAGCTAAATACTGTTCTGTGAATTATCTCTTCTTACAGCATCAACCACTCCAGTTTGTGTGTGTGTGTGTGTGTGTGTACAGACATCTCTCTCTCAAAACAACCACCCACACAATCTCCAGTGTCCTGAAATAACAGTTAAATATGAACATCAAAGAGAAAATGCCAACATAAGCCCTGGGAGCAATACAAAAAATACAGAAATGTATAGAGACACGCATATACCCACAGAATGAATAACAGCTGGCTCCGATCAGAGAAGTACCTTGATTTTGAGCAAGCCAGGTCTGTTGTAGGTCGGGCAAGCAGTTTATTTCATTTCAAGGGGCCAAAGAGAAAGGTCCCTAAATCTTTATTTTACTATGTTCTTTATGGTCCAATTAGAGCTTTCTACCTAATTTCTTTGCTATGAAGCAGCAATGCCATTTGAAAAGGTACTAGTCCAAACCCCATTTGAGATAAAATTTCTTGCTAATGCTGTTGTGGTTATGAGCTGTGTCTTGCACTGARCACTGGCAGATAATTCTCTTTAATACTCTAAAAAGATCACACCTTCAAAGTGTCTAAGAAACCCCAAAAGAACTCCAATAACTGAACACCAGAAAACAGCCAGATATGTAACTTTAGCAAAATACTYCACTGAAATGATGTAGAAATTTACATTTGGAGTTGCAACAGCATGTGGTTTATTTGAATGCATTCCCTCATGGGGGCTCAGGTTTGGAGCACTATGGGGCATTTCCTTTGATTCTGCGGCAGCACAGAGGCTGCGGCTGAGACTGTATTTCTCAGTGACTATCACTTACAGGGAATCTTAAACAAAAGAAAAAAACCCCGAAAGCTTCAATGCCTTCATTTAAAAGAAAACTACAAAAGTAATATTAATTGAAAGTTTATAAAAATTGTGTTTCTTAACTCCTCTATATCTGCATATTAAAAAATAATGCTACCCTTAAGCTACTGTCTCTTTGAACTTACTAAACCTCTCCCCAGAGCCTTCGCTTCAACCCTTTAAAGTCAAGCACTGCATTGCTACTGCACCACCACAGAGAATGGACAATTTCTGCCTGCACTCAGGGAAYGGACCCTGTTTGCCTGAATCCCCAGCATTACATATCGATCGATCTCAGGAGACTGGGCATCACYGCGCAGCGGTATTTAAGCCAACATTTAATTGCACCACACTTTTCATCACGAACCCTCGAACTGGCAGCCCACAGAAGAGGGTGCAGGAGAAGCCCCCGTGACGCCCGGCTCGCTGCGCACCCCAGCTAAAGGCCACCCACTTGGGCAGCGCCCAGCCCAGCCCCCCGCCCGTCTGTCTGTCCGGCTGCCCTTCCATCTGCACGCCTGCAGCGTGGGTCCGTGCTTACACAGGCAAGAGGCAATGAGATTCAGCACTAAGCCAGGAAGAATCAAAGCTAATCTTAACTCCCAGAGTGACTTTCAACAGGCTGGAATCGATATGCAATAAACTTTTCACGGCTGCGAGTGTGKCTTGGATTCCCAGGTAACCGCGGTATTAATTTAAATTCAATTAATGGTTTCATCAGCATTGGGAAAGATACATTCCCAACACGTTTGCAGGTAGAATGACTTTAAACACTGTGTGATTGATACAGAAGAACAAAAAGGTAAATTCTTCCTTCACCTGCACTTGGCCAGCTAACAGGTTTTCTACCAGGAATATGAAGTGCCACTTGAAAGCATCTTTTTGACAAAATGTACGGGATGAAATAACAAAGCTATCTTAACAGAYGATACGTTAACAATATGAGCACACAACACCCTTAGCATTTTAATTSCAAAGCTGATAAAGACAATGTACTCATGGGGGATAAAATGCAAATAAACCTTTATATATATTGTCCTTCATGCAAACTTACTTTTSTAAGAGATAGTGTCCAAACCAGAGTCGCTCTGCCAAACTACTGACACAAAACGGCCTTGAAGGGTGTTTCCTGATTGCTGTTGCTTGTAATGACGCTATTTAAACCCCCAGAAACCGGGGGTGTGCCCCTCCCAGGCGCCGGAGCCCGCTGCTGGCAGCGCAGGGAAGGGCAGACGGCTGAGCTGGTCCCACTGCTCTCAAACAGCCAGCCTGGGGGTGCCAAGGAAGAACAAATCCACCGATGCTGGAGCCTTTCCAGCAGTGCAGAAAGTAAAACGGGTCGGATGGGYGGTGGCAAGGAGCTGAGAGGAAAATTCAGGGGACGTAATAGGAAGAACGAGTAAATTTGGGAGTGATGGTCCATGCTACTCCTCTTAGGTCTTTTCCCTTCTGATTGGTGTCCCCTCCRGCTTTTGGTGTCCGTGGGCTCTGCTATGGCGAGGCTGCAGCGATCCCCTGGTCCCGGCAGCCCRGGAGGAACCAAACCCCCTGAGCCAGATCYTTCCATCTCACTCACTCTCTTAAAAGCACRCACTCACGCCCCAGGGACACAGAGAAAAYGCTTGAGAACAATAGAGCACTGTAAAAGACTCTGAAGCAGGCTGTAAACAAAAAAAAATCCTAAACGGACTATTTTACAAATACTGTTATGAGACATAAGACAGCCTTCTGTTCTGTTCGGGGAGGAGGGGGGTAAGTGCTGCGCAAAGCACATCTTWCCCGGAGAAACATCCCGGGGTAAAGGCAGCCGTAGCTAGAGGCAGAGCAGCATGCCCACAGTTATTCATGGGGATAAAATTCAACACTGTCTCTAACACAGAGGAAAATGAACCCTGAGCTCCTTTGCTTTGCTGGACTGGGTGTGTGAAGGTAAAATAATTGAGAGCCACTAAATAGGGAGATATAATTTCATTCTAATTTTTTCTTAAATCACTACTCTCTCACTGTTTTTTTTTCCGGGTTTAATACTGCCCAAACAAAAAAGAAGCAAATCAGCTCTTGTTGGAAATAAAACCAAAACACTGAAAACATTATTCACCATCTCTTTGGAAGACAAACAACTGAAAAATTCAAGGACAGTTACGTTGGTTTACAGCACTTGCAACGCTTCTATTTTTTTTAAATAGCTATGCACTTCCCTGTGCTGAATTTGAGCCATCCTTTAACCTCATAGCTGAGAGCTTCACGAGATTGCAAACCTTGGCCACATCCATAGCTTGCCGGAATTGAATCATTAATCTTAAATCTAGTTGGATCCCATTGTTCAGTTGCATCAAATTCTGAACTCAGACCATAAGGAATATTTTTTTCATCACTGGCAAAGCATTTTGCCAGACTTTCAAAATAATTATCATATATATGTACCTATTAGCCTCTATTTCTCTTACAGCTGTTCCTCTCCTTGGTTTCATTTCAATGTGAGCTGGTGTCCATGAAAACAAATCATATATAAGTAAGAAAGATAAGGATAATTTTAAAAGAAAAAAAGTTCGAGGAAGAACCAGATATCTGAAAGTGCTAAGTCAGTAGCATAGATGCTAACAACATGAACCACAGTATAACTGCCCAATTTGAAATTTTTTGCACAGAAAAGAGGCATGGGAACAACAGAAAGCAAGAGATAAGTAGATAGTTGTTCATCTTTTTTACAATTGAGGTTAAGAGAAAAACAATTTCTAAGATATCCCTGAGTAGAGAGACATTTTCAATTCATGGAAATTATATATATTTATTTTTGAAACTTTGTAAGAGCTACTGAAGGCATTTGGACACCTTAAAAATATGGCTGTGATTTTCAGAAATTACTTATCTCTGTTCTAGTTCTATCTCTAGGACTTTATGATCCATATTTCCTAAAAAGAAGGCGTTCGATATTTTCTACAGATCTTGCGAACCTCAATGTATCAGAGTGGGTAGATTACAAAAGAGCATCCAAGATTACGACCATCTCTTGAAAATACTAGTTTTCACTACTTCATATGTGGGGCTTAACAGGCAGTAACAAGGGCTTACCAGGTATTAGTTTCTCCTGTGCTAAGCCTTGAGTGAGAGGTTTGAGGTTGGAGAGGATGCCCAGGGATGTGACACCTGGGGAAGCTCTGAGCACCTCACCCAGGTCTGCACAGGACCGGTGGTGAAAGATAAATCTTGGAGTTGCACGATAGGAATATTTTTGCAGGAATAAAGCTGATTATTTCCTCATTTCAGCTGTGACACGGCATTTGATAAAAATATATTGCTGGCCTGCCATGAAGCAAGTTGTAGCCACCTTTCGAAGGTCCAGCTGACATCCTGAATGTTACTGTTCTACCTACTATGCATGCTCTCTACTGCCGTGCTCCTGAAGGAGTTTAATGAGCCATTTTTAATCTGAATAGATACTACAGACTGAYATAAGCAAATTTAAAATCTGAAGTATGGATATTGCTTAGACTAGAAGAAAAAATGGGAAAGAAAAGAACAAAAGTGGGAAAGACCATCATTCTGAAACCCAAGACCACCTGCCTGACTCCATTCCTCAGACTTGAGTATCTTCTGGACATGCATTGTCTAACAGCTTTCCACACTGAATTCAGCAAGTACTGCACAAAACTGCTCCAAAAGGATCAGGCTTTTCCATCCCTCATGCCACAGATATTTTCTTATCACTGGCAGAAAGATCTGCTCTTCCTCCAGGGAAAGAATTTAGGAACTCCTGACTTTGAATCTGCCTGCTAGGGAGAACTTATAATTGATGTCTGGACCAGTAGTATTATCATCTTTAATCAGAGAGTCATCCAGCTAACTCTTACATACATCTATATGGTGTACTAAAGAGAGCTACCCCAGGCAGTTAAAACGTATAATTAGATTTGGGTATAGTAGTGATAACAAGAGGAGGAAATGCTCTGAAGTTTATTAAATCTACTGAAACATGAAGAGGTAAAGTGGCAGTGGAATACTTAAAGGTCAGTTTGCAATTGAAAAGATTAGTGTGGAAGAAGTTCATTTCCATCTACAAAGAAATAGGGTTGCAGTTCATCCCAGCCGTCACCTGGGGAAGTCCGCAGCTGGAATGATGGTCCAACCCGCAAGAATCCAGGGAGTGTTTCCATATTTTGTTTCTTGCTGGTTTGGATGGTCTACAAAGCTTCTGGGACTTCAAATGAAAAATGCAAGAAATGAACAACTTTCTCTTAGACTGTCACTGCCTAAGGAAAAGACAACCACATACAGTAATTTGCTAGTCTGAAGGCAAGTAGCTCAGCTGAACTGCAAGAACAAAACACTGGTTCTTTGAAGTCTCAACCTTTTCATTTTCCACTGTGCTTCCATTTTCCCTCTAGCACTTGAAATTTTGGAGACTTGTTATACTTGCCTCAACATCTCCCATTTTTACCATGATCCCGATAGCATCGTTACTCCATAATAGCCTGCTTTGCTTGCCCAAAATCCTCCTGTAGCTCACACTTGCTCCTCTTTGTGGCATTTCACGCTTCCCGTGATTAGCAGGGCACTCCTTCGGTTCTTCAACACCAAACTGACACGGGAATCTCCCCCGTCTGCAACGTTTATCTTTCTGTTCAGGTGAATGAAGAAGAACAAGGGTTTCTGGGGAACAAAGCAGCGGTGGGTAAAATCCCACCAAATGCATTTTGGAGAAGAAAGACTTTCTGCAGATTTTTTTTCTGTTGTGTTGTTGTTTTARTGAATGTCAAATGCATGCAAAGCCATCATTTCTATATTATTGTAAACGTAATATATTAGTAATAATAATAATACATCCCATACAAACTTTAGTCAGAAAATCCAACTTTTGTCTGTTGTTTAAACTGCTTAATTTTTCTCATCTTCCAGCACTAACACTTGCTCTGTGGTTACATTACACCTCTTCACAAAAATGYTACAAGGATATACTCTGAGTAGAAGACTATTCAAAATAAGGCATATGACTGCAAACTCTGACACCCATAAGCGCAGGTACCTGCAGTTCTGCAATGCAACACACCGTGCTTGTTCCCCTGAGCGTACGCTGAGGTTCAGGACCGGGCTGATGTTCTAGTAATCTTCTCGAAGTRTGAGGACACGCCATCACAGCCTTTTTTTGGAAGAGTTCAATGATAACCAGAATACAATATTCTGCTGCCACAGATGTTCTAAAACTAAATACATTCTGCTTTTTTCCCCTGAAAACCTTGCAAAGCCTTTCGACTTAGTTGATACTTGGCTAAGTTGGCTATGGAGCTTGTTCCAAACCCAACTTTTCCTGAAGTGATTACTATTTAAGTGTGCACTTCCCCTGGTTCACTGTCTACTGCAATTATGCAAATAAGATGCAACTTTATCCTTTCAGCATAATTACATCAAACACAATCAGGCTATATTAAGACTGACTTAAGATGAATGAATTCGGTTCATGTAATGATTTCCTAAATCACCCCATGGGACTATGGCAAAGAAAATTTTGTCCCAGGAGTTACATCAAGTATCAAGACAAATAACTGCATATTTGGGGCCTGATTCTACAAGAAACTGAGCACTTTAGACTCTCTCTGGAGTCGGAGGCTGCTGGAATATTCCCACTGTTACCAAAAATAGGAACTTCAAATGGTATATATGTAGATAGGTGTAAACACACCAATACACCTGTGCTTCACATCTGTATTTTYAATTGAAGAGCCATGGCTGGGGAGAGGAGTTATTTGAAAAATGCCTTTTTCTATACAATGACTGTTTCAGTTTATGACTTATATGACCAATAGCTTTACAGACATAAAAAAAATGATAATCCAAAGTGTACCATATACGCTTGAACATGCAGGCACATTAATTTTCAATGCATTTTAACACTTCTTGGCTTATTAGCCTAACATTTTTCCCTGAAGCGGGGAAGAGGTTAGCAGTATCAGGTATTTCAGGTTAAGGTATGGGAACTGCAGTGCTCTCTGTTTCCAGTGAAGTTTGTTATGAAACTTTTTCTAACATGTTACAAGTACTATTTAACACAGTGATAAAAGGAAAGGAAAAAAAAAAAAAGATGATGCTCTTGAGGAGTAAAATAAGAGTAACCAACCCCCTCATTCATGACTAATAAAGAAGTTCTCAGCAAATCCAGCGGCAATTAAGCTGGTGCTTATCTGTTGCCTTGACCGGAGCCCGCGAGCCGCAGGGGCAGCAGCGCCGCACAAAACGTGCCGGGCTGGGGCACTGCCCAAGGCACCGTCCTTCAGGGCACTGAGTTCCACTCTGCTCATTTAGTTTGCTTCCATCAACTTACAGGGAAAATCAAGGCTTCCTATTTCATTTATTTTATGTCTTCATCAAAAGAAATGCACTACTAAATTTTAGGAGGTAGGTGTTCATTGCCGGATGATAAAAGAATACCATTAAAATGTCTGTTTCCAGTTCTCTCGGATTCATAGCCAAATGAAAATACTACAATAACAGAAAGGAAAACAAAACAACATAGAGCAGTCTGAATGCAAGACAGGCAGACAATCCATACGGATAACAGCCTCACCAAGCAAAGAAATGCTAATACCTAAGGATTACTTACTTCTGCAAGTAACAGATTTCACTGGATGTTTCTCTTAGTGGATGAAACAGAAACGGAATCAGTCTGAAAGGGGAAATGTTGAGTTCTGGAAAACTGCTTCAGGAGAATGGGAATTTGCTCTGCGCTCTTAACCATCCCTTTACTCTTCCTCCTAACRGGACTAAGCAGATGGCAGATACAGATGGCAACTAGGGATGGATGAACGGTATTGGAAAAGGTTAAGAACCAGCCTGARCCCTTCTGAGCGGTCACAGAGCAGCCAGGGAACATTTGCTATTGACAGTGCAGCTGCTATTCTGGGACRCTTTGCTCTGCCTCTCCCTTCACACCAAGTACCGAACCTACTTCTGGCTGAGTGTTTTTCACTTTCTGGAAAGTAACGTGCAACTCACGGACCTCAGAATTTGTTTCTGCTGTATGGCAGCCGCTCCTGAAGAACGAACACAATTATATATATGTGGGCAAAACGTAATTTAAGCATCACAAGCAAGTAATCATGCAATCTATATGACTACAAGTGCAAACTGCAGCTAGCCAAYTTTTAGGCAATAGTCTAATACATTCACTGAATAAGAAGATATTTGAGGGCTCGGTGGACATATTTTTTTGCAGATACACTAAGTACGCTGATATTTGTAGCTGTTATTTAACCAACCTTCTATAACTGAACCCTTCCACTYTATTATCATCACTTATTGTGTCCAAAAGCAAACCTCATGTTTCCCATTATGTCCAATGTGTTTAATGTGTAATATAGAAGGAAAAAGTTTTAAAACAAACAAACTAGGAAAGTTTTTATTTCTGTGTACTGTTGGCAGACTTTTTGTTTCTGTGTCAGAAACCCTCAGGGATGAATACAGACCATATGAAAAGATTATTAAAATATCCTGGTTTTCAGAAACAAAACACTTCATTGTCTATCAACTTTACGTATTTATGGAGAAATAACATGCGAAAATGCCTCCAGGATTTAAAAAATGTAAAAGAATGAAGCATATTATATACCTGAGAAGAATAACTAATGAGGTGTAGGCACAGTAAAAATGAATGCAAATATTTGATTTTCCTGTGAGTGAAGACACCAGAGCCTGTTTTAATGTGGGCAACATGTTCAAGGACTCTTTGGAGACCCTGCCYGACACAAAGCCATGTGCCAGCCAAAGAGTTTTTTTTCTTTACTCCTTTATAAAGGACTTCCCTTTTCATATTATAGAGAACACGGACTCTAATCAGCGAGTTTGGTTTGCCCAGAGGAAGCCATTTGGATAATTAAGTATCTATACAGACAAAAGGGATAACAAATTGAGGAAAGATCAGACAACAAAGACTTCAGAACACAAAGAAATGTTGAGAAACGAAGGGATTAGGTAAAAAATGTTTCCCATAATTTTTATACATACATGCATATGTACAAGTACATATATTTGTGAAGCACACAAGCAATATGTATAAATAAATACAGTGCTTGATCTGAAYGAAATAAAAGTTGAGCTAAGTTTAAATGGAAACTGCTGATTTAAAAATGAATTTTTACTTCTTCAGTAGAAAACTTATCCACTGCTTCAGGGATGATACATAAATTGCAGAAGATTTTCTCRCCCTGTGTATATACATGGTACGTTGAGATCATTTTGGTTTACTTTCTTTTAAGTGACAAAGGCCCTGTCATATCATCACAGCTTAATATAAGCTCTGAAATCGTGCCTTTAATAAGTAACCGCTGGTAGCTTCTCAGCTGTGGAAATAACGTATAGTTTTCATACGAGGTACACAGATATTTAGGAAATTTCAGGAGATGAAGACTTATTCAATGTACTTTATACTCTTTGTATCATACCATGTCTGTACACATTTATTCACAAAACACAAACAAGAAAAMATTTTGGGCGATCGATTTTGTACCACCAGCGTTTCAGGAAGCAGGAGAGAGAGTCAAGCAGAAGAGAGCTCTTACCCTCTATGGTGGCTCGCTTGGGCAGGATGGTGATGGCTCCCTCGGCGACATCCTCCTGCTGAAGCAAGGGGCTCACCTTGGAGCCCCATGTGTCCGAGCCCACCCATAGGAAATGACCAACTTGATCCGCCCTCTTAGCGGCCGCAAGGATTTGCCTGCGGAAAAGAACATTTTGTTCATAAATTAATTTCATTTAAACATATCATTGCTTGGGAAAGATGGTGTGTTGCAACTGCAGAATGAACAGAAATAGCACACTCCTGTAACCAACAGAGCTCAGGAATTTCGCAACACACCATATCACGATCCATGCAGCACAGACTGGACCTCTCTTCCAACTCACCCTATATCCTAATACTGGAATCCTGATTCCACTAAAACTTATAGTTTTGCCATTGACTTTGCTGAAACTTTATCCTAACAACTTATTTGTCTCATTTTGCTTAACTGAGCCYCTCAGCAATTGACAATGCCATCAAAATTTTAAGCTAATTCAAAATTCTGGAGAGAGAATATGGAACACGGGCAAGTGAGAAATGAGAGTCACGCTTTTAAAATATTCTTTATATTATTTTATGAGCAACCTGTACATGGTTAAACCTTGAGCACCTTATATGGTTTAACCTTGAGCATCCCAGCCATTTTATCACTAGCAACCATCACTTGCCATAAAATAGACTCTGAATTAATGAATAACACATAGTAGCAYGAGCTTGGAGAGAGGGGCATCTTCTTAATGCCTCTTTGAGAGGTAAGGTCAGGTCTGCCTTCCAATGCATGAGTGACCACCCTATGACAGGAAAAGCTTCCAGACCTTGGTCAACATTCCCGTCTACCCCCAACAGTCTGGGCCACCACGTGAGCCAGGGCAGCAACAGCAGCACCTCCGTGCCTGGTGTTACCCTCCACAGCGTAAACTCCACATTGCTCTTTCCAACAGGCATTTCCACCTCACTATTCGTATTCTCACTTGCTTCCTCTTTTCTGCATAGCTATCAAACACAAATGAWTTCATTCCCTCAGTCATCCTTACTTTATGTCCTCATCATTGGCAAAAATAACGATGGCCCTGGCATTGGGAGTTTCTAGGAGCTGCTTGATAATTTTATCAAAGTCGATGGTCTTGTCCTTGCGATCCTGGGGGATTTTCAGGGACTGAGCAATGCAGAGCCCACCTGTTTAAGAAAGAAGAAAGAAGAAAAGGACTCTGTCACTGGAGAGCACAGGAAAGGCATGGGAAATACACGTGGCTGGAGGGGGAGCCTGGGAGGAAGAGAAACTCTCCRATCGGATTGCTGCCCTTATGGAGCACTTCATCTTCATGTCAAACTTCCTGAGGGATTCGTACAATTATTTTTTTGCACAGACTACTCTTTGGGATACACATGTGTATGCCTGGGTAGGGTCACGGATTAAACAGGTGGGCAAAACCAGTATCATAGAAAAGCAAAATAAACAAGTAAACCAGTCAGTAAAGGGATTAAAAAAAAAAAAAAAATGAAAACCCAAACCCAAACAACCTGAACAAGCTTAAACTGATTTTAAAAAAACCCAACAAGCTGAACGGTAAGTGTTGTTGACAATGTATTAGACAAACTTTATCTTGGTGAAGAGCTGAGATTCTTTTTAATTTTGCAAGTTGAAGGATATTGAGGGAAAACACTTCCACCGAAACAACYTATCTAGAATAGGAACAGCAAAGGAGTTGAAATACTGGCAAAGCAAAGATTGTTCAAGAAAATCGTTACTCATTCAACTGCCCATCACCAAATGAGATGGAGCTGACCTGGCAATTGAAGCCTCAAAATAAAGTACATGTCTGTGGAYTGGACTTCTCATAAATACACAGGTAACATTGCAAAACAGTATCAACATAGTAATAGTGATAAATACATCTGTACCAAAGAAATACTCACTTTTAGCACAGTTCACATATTACAGTTATATAGTTTGTTTTAGGGRAAAAAAATATAAAAAAAAATAAAAAAAAATCAYATCTCCAGTGACATTCTGCTKGTCATTGTTGGCAGATAAAACCACAACTTTTGCCTTCATTATTTTGTTTCTCAGTGATAAACACTTTCATCTTTTATGGCATCTTAGATAGCAACTTCCTCAGTATACTGCACAGTGGGTTAATTAACAAAGTATCAGAGATGCATAATAAGAAACAGCAGCGGGGATGAGTTAATTAACAGAGAGCGGGACAAAGGAGATATTCACAGATATGCTTTAAAATACAGATTTAAAAGTACTGTTAAATGGAGTAGTAGAGAAGGGGTTCTCAGGGAGAGGACATAGAGGAGGAGGTTTGTCCGCCTGCAGCCTGCCGAAGGACAACAGGACGGTCCTAAACCACGGCAAAGCAGACACAGAAACACCTGGAGGAAAACCACCGAACATCTGTCAGGACCACACGCACGGTTTCAAAATTGCAAAATGTAGCTCTGCCACAGACCTCTGAGCACTTTACAAAGTAGGTCAGGGTCATTTTTCCTTATTTTAGACGTAGAGAAGCTGAGACACMGAAGTTGCCTGAAGTCAGGTCTGTTGGTACTAGCTGATCCAAAAACTCTGGGGAAAAAAAGATTGGTTTTGGTGGGAAGAAATAAAATGATGAAAAGGAAAAGATGAGAAAGAATAAACCAACATAATAACCCCCAAGTTTTTCTCTGACTCACACAGAATGTTTCATTTTGTTTTACAATTATTACAACCTGAAATTATTGCAACCTGATTTTTTCTTTAAAAGAAAACAAAATTGGTTTTCAAAAGTAAACTTCATTTTTAAATGAGGAAAGAAAGCCTCATTGCTAGTAAGTTCAAAAAGTTTAACCATTTTTTTAAACGCTCTTTTTATTTTCCCCAGTCAAAATTAGACGGAATCAACTCAAATCCATGAGCAGAGTTATCCAGCTTTCCTGACAAGTCCCACTTGGCACGGATTACGTGCTGGTTAAAAGCCCAGCTCTGGTTCTCAGCCTGAGACTCCTGCTCCCCAAGCAGGGCCGTGGCATCTCCCAAGCACGGGGCGCCCGCAGGCAGCTGGAAATCGGGGGGAAGCCATCCCTGTGTCTCTGTTGATGAAAGATCTCTCCATCCTGGCATCATGCCTGAAGAGAATTTAAAGTTATTAGCTGCTCCTGGGAAGTACCTGTGCCCTCCCTGGCACTCCATCATGCCAGGCCAAGCTACTTCAAATCTCCCACGAGAGACTCTGATTCTCTTGTTAAATAAGGATGTGGGAACTTTGGAGAATTCATTAAGAGAAAAGAAAAAGAAACCCCAAACCAACCCATAGACTGTTACAAAGCTCCAAGATTTGTCACTTGAAAATTTACGCATTCCTTCCACGGTGTCCTTTCAAGAGGCTCCCACCCGGACACAGCAGAACAGGAGAGGATATATTTTGTAGTGTCGAGACCAAAGGRCTCTTGCACACTGGATGGAACATTTATTAAGACACATCTGAAGCTGCTGTGAAGATCCTTTGCAATCCCTCATAGCTCTCCATCGCTTTCTTTCAGAAAAAGCGGGCTCTCTCAGGAGAGGATCGGMAATACAGCCCCAAAGAACAGGCACCAGCAGACAGGCACGCAGAGCAATATTCCCCAACACCTCCTGATTTCAGAAAGTAATTTTAAAAGCCCTTTAAATCAGGACAGAAGAATGCTTGCAGGKGCTCATGCCCAGGTACCACAGCTCCACCACAGAGAAACGACCACACCACCRGGCATGCAGAAACAGAAGCAAAGGGGTCTCAGACCTGGCATCCATAACAGCAATACTTCTGTAATTAAGAGTCTATCTACATTAAAGAATCCCTGTATCCAAGGGAAAAATAGAAAAAAAAAMCCCTCTAGATCAGGTGATGTGTTGTTGTTGTAAAACTATTATTAAAAAATCTGTATTTAATATTAAGGAATTGTGACCTACATGATTTAAGTGCTTCAAAAAAAAGGCTAAAATTGTTGGGAAGGCTGCTAGCTCAGCAACCCACCCTGACAATAATTACACCTATTGTGTGGGTCATGCGATCTCCATTGCCTGGATGGAGAAGCCAAAAATCTTATTATAGTCGATAATGATTACAGCTGAACTGAGCATCTTTGGACAGAGAGACAGCTGTGGCCAGGCTCTCAATAGTGAGGAAAAAAGCCTCTAATGCAATSTACAGCTTCAAAGTATGTAATTTCCATGAGTTTTTTAAAGAAAAGAGGACCCAGGGTGGAGAAAGGAAACAGTGTGGAATTTGGGAGGGCAGATTTCAGGTCCTTTCGGTGATAGAGAGTTTTTTTACTACCTTTAGGAAGTCAGCTTTTAGTTTCTCTGCTGTCCACTGGTGAAAGGAGGTAGCASAGCTCCTTTTTCAACAGGCCAATTACGGTAGGGGCACAGCGGTCAGACGCTCTGCATTTAGCCTGAGCTAGATGGAGAGCTGCTCTCACGGCCAGGATGGTGGAAGAGCTTTCCCAAATGGAGTGGCTGATGTGATACCCTGATACCAYCTCTGGCACAGAGGAATTATATATAAATTATCTATCTTATATAGAGATAAGCGGGAATTATGGATAAATGGCAAATATCCACGATCAAACCCAAAATATTTTGTTTACAGTATGGTAGCTACAATACTTTCAGTATAACAGCAGCAGGGGAGACCAGCACGAGAAAGCACTCTGAAGCAACACCAGGAACAGAAACAGCTAGAGTCATACAAGGCAAATAAAAAAAAGCAGAGAAGTAAGATGCAAGAGGACCAAGACCCAGATAATACAATTCAGACACATTGATGGATATTCTGATTTTAAACTGCTAGTGTCTCTTCCCGGAAAGTGACACTATTACAAATTGACTAATATGTGCTCCCATTCACCAAAATGGGGCAACGTGTATTATTTTCTTATTTGCTTTGTTTTGCTCAAGTCTACATCAGGCAGCGTTTGACAGGGGAGTACAAGCTCTTATTGTAGCAGCAGGGTGATCCACCCCAGCCACCCGACCATACTAGTCACGTTAGCTTCTGTTTACATCCAAGCTTATGAGCTTGAATAAAAGTGTTTCGATCTCGGCGGAGGACCTCATGGCAGGCAGAGGCACATGTCATTTTTCATTCCCTAGCAATAATAGATGTCCAAGGAACCGGGTGTATATTTTCCAAATGGCACATATAGAATAAGTTTAACTTTCATATTCCCGTCTTGCATTCTTCTTACAATAGGAAACACATGTGCAGTTATTTAAACTGTCAAGCTAATTCACAGTGCTCCCAAGGTAAAAACATCCAAGGGAATTAAGACGTAAAAATGTGAAAGTTGCAAATTAAGGATTTTCTCATAGGGTTTCCGCAGTAATATATTACCCTTGATGGACTGGAGAAGTGGCAAATGCCCTAACTACCTACAAACTGCTGTGGCAATTGATGGCACTCTGAGGGTCGAAGCCCCCCTGCACCCTGTGACCGAGACGGGGCTGCTCCGCACAGCTCCAGCAGCCACAGGCTGCGCGGCACCGGGAGCCTCCCAGTCATCCCGGGACTGGTCCCACTAGACGTACCACRCTTTAAAACAGCTGGAGACAAAGAGGGTTCCTGTTGCTTGCTACGGTTATTGCTGTCTAGTGAGTGAAGAGAGCAGGTAACCRGGATTCTGCAACCCAATGCGAAGACTGTTACGAAGCTAATGGATATTGGAGATGCATAGAAGAGATGTGAACCCTAGTATATATGATATACATCATTCAAGCAATTCTGCAAGCAAATGTCCAACTCCTTTAACGATGGAGTTTTAGACATTCATAGGAATCAGTATGTGAAAGGTGGTCACAACGATGACCATGAGGCAGCCAGCTCTATACCACTCTCCTCTTGAAACAATATCCTTTCYCCTCCGGGCTATGTATAGAAGTCTAACATTGGCATCTTCTTCATCCTTCCCTGCTGCCAGCAAATGTTTTTGTAATAACATCAAATCCGGGATGGGAACACCAGGAGCAGACCTGGTAGGTTCAGCCTTTCCAGATGCGCCTTTGTCCAACAAGTAAGCCGTGAAAACGCACAATAATGTATGAAAAGGATAAGACAACAAGGCAAACCATTTCCTCAGACAATAACTTGAAAATTATTTGGTTTTACAGCTTCTAGTTTTCCCAGTGGTTTGTGCCATTTTGGCAAACTGACCCAATTGTTYGGGATTGTTGCCGGCATTAAAATTCCCCATGCTGCGAGCCACTGGCAGCACTCTGAGAAAACACGGAAATGCTAACATTTCAACCGAAATTAACAGCACCTCCAGATTTTTTCTGGCAAACAAACAAAATGCAAAGTGAAGTTGGGTCCTTTCTCCCTGGCTGGTGAAAAACCATTTTTCCCCCAAATCTTATTTCTAGTAGAAGAGCTCTCTGAACTTCATTAAGTCACTGACAAGACTGATTGTAGCAGAGTTTCTGTCTCAAGAAATGCCATTTCTAGTTAATCTTTGCACAAAGAGAACCTTCTTCAGTTTCACTTTGATCCTTATAATGGCCCCTGCTTTCTCACATGCTTCTGGCGAAGTTTTAATTAAGTGATGCTGGAGACAAAGGAAATTTATCTTAAGGTGTTGCTCAGGATGCTGGCAATTACAGATGTACAAATACCTGATTTTTTGGTTTGGCTATCAGACTGAAAAAGAAAATTTATAGATCAAACTTTTTTTTTTTTTTGTGTTGCTAGATCTTCAGTTTTTCTCATTAAAATAAAAAAKTCATACAATTAATTTTACCTAAAACAACAATCTCCATTTAATCCGAATTGGAAACAGTCATTATTAGGGACCTGTAGGAGGAAACAAATGAGAAGCTACAGAGGACATTCTGCTTTCTCCCTTCCGCCCGATGATTAAAACAGTCATCCAAAAATGTGCGTTTCCTCCTTTCCCGGGGGGGGTGTTGAACTTGTACCTCAGACTTCCCAGTGCCCTGACCCCCACTGCCTACCGACACCCGGGGCGCAGCCCCTGCGCCCGCCTGCAGAGCTGCACCAGCCCCAACGGGAACAGAAGATGATCCTTTCAGTCCAAGAACAGCATCAAAGACGCACAGAAGGCCAATTGCTCTGAGGTACAACGGGGGACCCGGGGGACCCGCCGGAGCACGGCAGTCCCCAGGCTGTGGAGGGCAGTGGGACGAGACAACAGTGTCCAGCCCTCCCCGTGTTCCGCCCCCACGCTCTCCAACCAAAGCTCCCGACCAAATTCAGTCGCAGTTTACAAATAGACTTAGGAAGCATGAAATCACATTTCCCCCCCAAATTAGTATTCACCAGATTATTTTTTTTTTTTGTCCTTTTTTGCAGCCAATTACTAGTCAATTAGGAACAGAAAAAGCCAGTACTGAAGCTCAGTGAAGGAAAGAGCAGTAAGGGTGAGCAGGACAAACCAAGATGAGCAGGTTAGCAAAGGTAGACTGGAAAGGACTAGTTGTGCAACAAGTGGGACGAGACAACATTTGTTTCTTGGTTTCCTGCTTTTACTTTTAGCAAAATGGCTTACGGGAAGGACTCAGTTTATTCAGCTACTGTCAGGAGCAAGGGACTAAACCCATTCTTTCCCTGCCTGCATCGGATACCAGCTTTCTTCTTTTTCCTCCTTCCAACAGATGCACGTAAGATTCTGCTTCACAAGTACCCTCAAAAAAATGTTTTGCCATGAAAACTTTTATAGAGACATTCAAGGAAGTTGGTTTAGAACTCTGATARTATAAAAGACATTTTGTGAGTACAAAAAAGCAGAAAAAAAGGAAGAAAATAAAATAACAAAAACTGTAATCTTTACAAAAGATGAAAAAATGAAAAGTTTCTGCTCACACTTTTCCTATCTTCAACCTCTTGAATCATATGGCATTTTCAAATTACCAAAGCACAGWGTGTTGCATGGATGGTCAGGGGCAGGCACCAAGCCCAGCCCCGCCACACTCCAGGAGCAGAAGCAGACACCGGAATGCCCAACTTGTGCTGCCTGCTCAGATGCCCACCCTGAGAAGGTGCTGGAGCCACCATTATAAAACCATGGTTAAACAACCACACTTCCAAGGCTCATTATCAAAGTGCTTTTTAAACGCCCATTTTACTTCTTCCCTTTTGCACTTTTTTTTCTCACCAAAGAAGTCTGGATCCTTTCATGCAGCAGAGAGGAAAAAGSCGAGCTGGTGGCAGGGCACCCTGCTCAGACCACACGAGTAAGAGCCCCACGTGCCCCTCTCCTGAGCTGCCTTCAGSACCCACAACAGCTTCTGTGCAGAAGCTTTTTTCCAGGGTTCTCATTCCTGCTCTGCAAAACAAATGGAGAAGTCAAAACCCCGGTGGAAAAATTGTGGCTGCAACCTCRTGATGGATCCTATGCTGTGAAATAACCAGCGTCCTCATCTTGCCGTGATAAAAGGTCTGGTGCCGCAGAGACACAACACCGAGCCCATCCATTCGCTGCGGAGCGAGCCCCAACAGCACGAGCACTGTAAAAGATTATTGCATGACTTTTTTCACGGGAATCCCACTCATATGTCATAGACGTGGGGTAGAGATCGGGCCACATCACATACTGCTCCAGTTCACAGGCAGCTCGAGGACAGTTGGGCGAATTGAGCCATCTGGGCGGCAGCAGTTGCAAAGCACACAGGAACTTGGAAGAAGGCAGAGAGTCTTAAAAATATCATAGCTGCCTTCCTTTCGCCTGCTGACAGATCCTGTGCTGTGCCTCTGAAAGGCAAAACCTCAGGAGAATTCTCTGTGCAAGTTCAAGCAGTCATGCATTAAATTGTTCGGGGCATTAAACACCTAACTCTGGTATTTAAGGGTAATGGATGTATCTAGTAATCAAAATGTTGCTTCAGTATCCATGGATACCCATGATTATGTGGTATTTTGATTCTGGTACAACACTAAGTACATTATTCTGCTTCCCTGAAATTCTCCAAGAGCTATTTTTCTTATCACCACTTAATTGGATTATCAGGTAGCAAAAGAGACAATTTAACACTTTTTCAGATGATTTATCTACAGAGATACTCTTTTTGGGGGAATCACTTTGAGCAATACTGAAAACATCGCTTCAGAAAGTTATGTCTGCTGTTGCTAATTATTAAAAGGAACTCTAAATTAATTTGATTAATACGTTACTTTAAAATTAGCAGCTGCCGAAAGCTGCCTCCTGGATGTTTATTACAATTACGGGAACAACACACAAAGCAATGTGCTTGCACGGCTTCTTTCTGAAAGAAAGGAGCTGATTGCTTTTAAAGACTTTTCTCCCCCCCGTGGATTTATCACGGTCACAAGGCTGCCTTCAGGGTCATTACAAGGTCTGACATTTGTTCGGTTTTGTGCCGGAAAAAGGCTGAGCCTGCAGCTACTGCCACCCCCCTTTCCTCGGTTTGGCTGGGGGAGGCTCCTGGATTCTCCTCCGCTCTTCTTCCCTTCTCCTTGGCCCGTTGGAGGACAGCCCGTCCCCGATGCCCTGCTGCGGAGAGGCGGCCCGGCATGGCATGGCATGGCACGGCACGGCACGGCAYGGCACGGCAYSGCACGGCTACTCCTCTACTGGCAGGGATTTGAAGAGCTTTCTCACTTCGCACCAGAACAGAAAACACCCTAAAATTGGGATTTTACAGAAGGTGAATTGGGAAGGGCAGGAAAAGGTCAGATTAAGTACAGATTATTCCCAGATTTTTTTAAGCTAAACAACAAAAATATCAACTTCTCGAGTGCTGAGGAGTTCTGATCCCCCCTGACAGAAMCCCCCCAGGGAGCCGGTCGGTCCCAGGGTGCCTCTGCCAAGGGACACAGGGCTCAGCCAAGCCCTGCGCTGAAAGCTCTGTGAAACGAACCCGACGAGCASGAAACCCCAAGTTTCACGAGGGGAAATAAATCAAACCGTTTGACATAAGTCTGGGATAGCCCAAAGGAGAGGAATTAATTGGGGAAGAAACAAAATAAACATCAAAGGCATATAGTATTTTTTTCATTTTTTTGTACATTTTATTATATGTGTCACTGCTGGGTTTTGGCATATACTTATATATCCTGAATATACAATTTATTAGTTGCAATGAATTTTACTTTTAAACCTCATATATTCTGTGGAAGAAAAAGAAACCAGCTGCAGTAACACTGAAGACTGACATTAAAGAAGTCCGTATTTTCCCCATGTGAAAACTTTGATAYCACAATTGAGGATATTTCCCTGATAAAGCAGAATTACGTCCTAAAGGAACTGGAATGATAAAGATTATTTCATATTCTTGAAATACAGCCGGGCCTGCCAGCTTGCTTRCTGTCAAACTCCTCACCAGTAAAAGAGTTATTCAAACAACTGACACAAAAGCCACGAAATCTTCAAAGAACAATCACTGGAAAGTCAATACATGACTCACACGCTTGCTTTAGAGAAGGGTGAACGTTATGCAGCAGGAGCCTGTGTGTCAGGTAGGGGGGTTTTAAGGTGATTCTTTGTTATATGTGGGAATTCACATTTATTGTTTTAAATGAAAAACAGAATAAACCCCCAGCATCCACTTCACAGGACTTGTCACCAGCCTCATCCAAGAAATAATAAGATTTTCAGTAAGTTAATCTAGTGTAAGAAAATTTCCAGTCCCATTCCTGAACCTGTAAATTCACAGTAAACCAAGCTAGCAAAATAAATCCTGACCACATCACTGATCCTGTAACATTCCCCTGTCCCATCAAGGGACAAGATGCCGCAAGCGCGGAAGTTCTCCAGGAACTGGTCTGAGGCCATCAGTACACTTCATACATAAGCTCTCAAGCACTCATCCGACAGCAGAGGTTGGACCTCAGTGCTGATCCATCTCCTCTTTAACGCAGTGATGCAGAGCCCAAAGGAGATGCCCCTGCGCGATCCATTCCAGCACCACCTCTGGCAGATGCCGTACGAAGAAACTCGCATCTATGGAAATTAGCTCACGGTTAGAAAAGTTCCTGCCATTCCATCCAGCCAGGAATGGAAAGAAATTAATTTATTGTGACCCCAAAAATTAAAATAGATGCAGGCATATTCAGAGACAACTGTTTGGACTTCATTCCGCCTGCATTTGCTGGGCTAACGTAGCCACAGCTCCACCGAGAACAAATACAGATCTAGAAAACGGAAAATTCAGGAGCATGGAGTTACCACRTTTCAAGAAAAAAAAAAATAAATGGGGAGGCTAAATCAGCATAGAGTATGCAGAATCCTCAAGAAAAAAGAAGTTCAAGTAAAAAAACCTGTCTTATAGAGAGATCCAGAAATGATAGTTGGGTCCTTATGGCCAAAAATCAAAGTTCTAACGAGGCTCTGGATCAGACTTCTGTTTCTTTACTAGAAATAGTTAATATCCTACTTACCAGGAGTTACGAAGTTCTTGTGTATGCCAGTAAAAGAAGTTTACAACTGCACTGGTGTGCAGATGGGCAASAATTTAAATTACGTCTCCATAGTATCATAATTCAATTGTAAAAATAAAATGTGCACCAATAATAAAATTACATTAAAACATGAAACTGCAACAATTTATCCAAGGGAAAGCATCCTTGTGGATATGCAACAGCTTTAACTTAGAAACTTTCTATGCATTAAGGTTCTACTGAATCATTTTTAAATTTGATTTTTGATAAGCTTGTTTATTGTCTCATTTTTTCACGTTAGACTTCATCATAACCAAATAACAGAAGACCTAAACTGATACAGAAGACGAATATTTCTAGTATGTTATTCATTAATGCTTAATTCTATTGTGCCATAGCTTTGCTGCATATTTAATTACATTCCTAGTGCATTTTATCACCTCAAAAATTGTCCTTTATTATGGCAGTTAAACTCCAGCAATACACAAAAAATTAAGACTCTCTCTGGAAAACTAAATTAAATTATAAGAATGGTATAAGATCATCATTTTCAAAACTTAGAAAAGCTCTGTCTGCTAGAGAGAAAATAAAGAAAATGAGGATATCCTGTTAGATCAACCGCCACCCACGCTCACGAGCTCACGTCTGCCCACTCTGCAATGTCTGAGAACAGCCTCAGTCTAGCTATTTGCAGTAGAAGGGGCTTGAGATTTATTGGCTTCCTAAAATCTGTACTACAAAAAGTACATTTGAGCCATACAGTGTAACCATGTAGAAAAAAAGCAATATAAAATAAAAGTTCCGCTCCTGCTTCAAACATTTATAACACTTCTGTTGTTACAGCTTCACGCCAGTAGCGCTTGCGTGACCCGCTCCGGGGCAGGACTGCCCTGCGAAGGCTCCCGGAGGCGACCGCCGCTGCTCTGAGGAGCTCCCAGGTGAAGACCCAGGGCTGGCGTCTGAACAAGCAGCTTCCCGGCTAAATAACATCAGTTACGTTTTGAATCTTGCCCTATACCTATTTCTAACAAGAAGTGCCGGCTATCAGATAGAGAGACACCAAATTCGGACAGCAGAACTAAGGCGAAAGGAATAGAGTTAAAGGTCTGGGAGGAAGCCCGGCCGCATCTGCCGATCCGCGGGGTGAGCAGCCACAGGGGTGCAAAACGCTTTGTGTGATCTCGCGCGGCGCAAACCCAAAAATAATGCAATCCTCCCTCTGTCTTTTAAGCGTCTGATTTAGTCAGACCAAGACCGGCTCCGCTGCATTGTGCGTAAAAATAGCAAAGGCAAAGTTCTCAGAAATAGTGTCGGAACACTTTATAAAACACGGTTTCTTTAGGAACAACTGTAGGCGGTAAAATCTCTGGCTGCGGGTAGAGACAGAAACAAAGCACCAAAAATACTGTGTTTAAAAGCGTAACGTACAGCCAAGCAATGATACAAATTAGAACTGCGCTCAACACAAAACACCAGCCAAGTATCTTAGTCTTGCAGCTGGTTCATAAATCCTGAAAACTGGCAAATGCGAAGTCCTAAACTGAATTTTGCCAGGAGAACCGAAGGAAGCAGTCCCTGACGATAGCCTTTCGAACGCTGCGGAGGAAGCCCTGGCCCCACGTTGTGCCACGGGGGTACAGAGGTTTTCTTGAGCGTAGCCCGTGGCCCGTGATGCCAGAACCCAGGAGAGGGCAACCTAGCAAGGCTGCCTCCCGAAAACAACGAGGGACCAATCTGAAAGGAGACTGGATTCCAGGGAATCAAGAAAGAAATAAACAAACTGATAAAGCATTCCCTGTTCGCCAGTGAGTAAGTGCTACGATTAAGATACRTACAGTCAAACCCGAGTTTCTCCAGCTGAGGCTCTGAGCCATCAAGGCAATTGAATAACAGACCTGTTACCTGCCATGGAAACTTCCCGGCTGGCTGCGTCTCACCTCCGGCACACGGTCAGGGTGGGCAGTGGGCTGCTAGGCTCACCCCCTTCTAATCTCCCGCTATTTGTTTGCTTCCCAAAATGCCTGAATGCAAGACTGCTCACAAACAATACCTTCCGAGGCTGGTTTGGCYCCCTTGCAAAAAGCAATTTCCTGCAACCTTCACACACACTAAAGAATCCTGTGCTCTATGACATGGTTTTATTTGTCTGAACTGCCTCTTGGAGCTCCACACTGTAATTTAGGAGACTGCTTAGTGCTGTGCTGTTCTTGCAGGGATATTTCCCCCCTAGTAATAATGATGCCACCTCTGGATAGTGAATCATTATAAATTGCAAGCACAAAATGATCTCTAATGATGAAGCTTTTCTAACTACGGTTTGGAGTGTTCCCATGTTCCTAATTCATTTTTTTCTTGGAGAGGTAACATAGCATTTTAGCCTTCTCTCAGWTAATGGTATTTTCTTGGTTGTTATATATCTGTTAGGGCAAGTAAAGACTTGTCAGTTCTTCAAAGAATGAGAAATCTGGAGAACAGCAATGACACAATGACAAATCTCGGTGGGAAGGGAGGGAGGATTAGAAATCTTTTAAGTATACTTTTGGAAGGAAACCTGTTTCCTAATCTTTCCACCCCAAGAAGAGACCAGCATTTACAACATGAAAAATTTATTTCAYGAACCCAGTGCCGGGCTTGCAAAGGCTCTGCAATAGATAAGGTACGTGAAAAGAGACTGATAGGAACTCCTGGGCTTTGAGTTAGTGAGGACACAAAGTGGGACATGGGGCCAGAGCACGGAACTACTGAGGCAAGCACCCAAAAGCAAACAGGATTTGGCATTCACTTATCTTAGCTAGAAAGACCAACTAATGTTTTGCTAGGAAAACAAGAGAAATCAGGATATCAGGCTGGGGGACATGGAGGGTTAGAGGAAAAGAAGGTGGCTTCCGTAACATTTTGTTTCACCTCCAGTTCCTTGCGTCTCACCCAAAGGAAGGCAGAAGAGATCTGCTTATTGCTCCTACATACTTCTAGCAGGATGAAGGTCTCCTCTCTGTATGCTTCAGCAACCATCCCCAACCCTCTTCTGGGGAACTGCTTTCTAATTAGCACACACTATTCTGCTTGCTGCTTCCCAAGTTTAATTGAAGCTCTAAGTGATGCTTCTCATACTGTACTAACCCCCAGCTCTTGCAGAATCGCAGGTCCCTATCCTGTGGAGGTCATAGCAGAAGAGAACTACATGTGGTCTAACTTTACCGAGAGAAAATTTCATTAAGTATCATTAGCAAACTGGCATCATATTATGTATGTTCATATCTCATAGCATTTTGGTGAAAGCTGAATAAAGCAGTGATTCACATACACGTTTGTTAAAAGCATATATAAGCACAGCATTCTGCAGAGTCTCGAAAGCAAATCATCTCTAGATCGGATTTGCAGATGACAGTTGGGATGACTGAGATATCAAAAGATAGTTTTTCTGTTAGGTCCTACCTGGGTTTCTGATTAGTCCTCAGTCTTGCTGCAGCATATTCTCGCTCAAAGGATTTACACACAAGGTCATTACTGCAAGCTTGAACACTGACCACTGCCTTCTGGGACTCAAAATGTGTAAATTCAGCAAAGCTAAGAATTATTTAARCAGGTTATGTTCCCAGCCCTTGGATGGGGGAAACAAAAAATAGAAACAAAACTCTTTAAATTCCTTGGTCTTTTCTTGTCTTTCTCATAGTCCTCTCCTCTTTCACACTGGAGTAATGTTCTTAATTTACAATACTGAGCTTTAATAACCCTCTCTCAAATGAGTACTAAAAATGCAATATAGTCCAATAAAATCACTATCGCAGCATTGCAAAAACCACCCCCCATACACTGCCCGTGGATAATCAGTTCAGTTTAATGGAGTTCTGCAACAAAACGTTGTAAAAGGCACAAAAGTTAGGAGCAAGCTCTTGGAAGGCGGTCCAGATTTCATTCTTAGCGGCGCCTTATCTCATGTAAAAGAACCGCTGCTATATCATAGTTACAGACCAAAACTCAGCCAGGTGCTCTGGGGACTCTGGCTGAGAGAGGGACCTCAAAGAAGGTAAGCGTGGGGTGAAGGTCAGCCGCAYGGTCAGCAATACTCCGGGGCCACGGAGGCTGCCTGCAGCTTGGACCACGTACCCAGCCGTAGAACGTCAAGGGYAGGAGGTACCCGGGGAAGGAGGCTGCTGGCAGGGGGGTGGTCCTGGTCCCCAGGAGCAGTCCCGCCTGGAAGTGAGATGGCTGAAGAGCTGAGGAGGTGACAGCTGGCTGTTAAGTCATGGTTGGCATGCAGAGGTGAGCGGGGAATGCTTGCTCACTTTCTTTCTAAAACACGAAATTGAGTTACTTAGACTCCAAAAGCAGTTACACCGAGTAATGCGGGGTGGGGGCCGGGATGCTGCACGAGTACATCCTTGCACCTTTACACCCAGTTTGGGCTTTCTTTACTGGCCCTGACTGGTGGGGTGTAGGGTGCTGAGCTACACACACGTGGCTCTGACCTGCTGCCGCAGCTCCTAYGGACACCGGGAGCTGAAGAGGTGTGAGTGCTGCTGTGAAGTAAACRTAAAGGACATGGCGCAAAGATCACCCTCTGCCTTGGAAAGCAAAGCTTTGCTCCGCAGGCTTTGAGCTGCATCATGGTCTGGTCCCTGCAATGTCTGAATACATTCGCCCTCAGATGAAAGTTTGCCACATCCCAAATAGCGACCTTAATATGGCTTGTAACAGGCTCAAGACCTGGCCTCTGCCCAGCAAGTGCATTTCATCTCTGCAGTTCGCCTGTAATCCCAGCCAGACAAGCCACAAATACGGGCGTGCAGGTTTAGGAGCATGAAAAACTTAACCAGTAAAAAATATGCTTGACCCAGCAACTGGGAACCACCACCGCTCTACGGCCATTTGCATTCGCTTCACATGGGAACCTCGGGAGATGRATTGAATATGGCTATACCCGAGTTATTTCAGCACAAAGCTCTTCATTGACTGTTTTCTAAAGAGGCTTTTCAATGAACAGCCCATTAAAGACAATGTGATTCTCTTACTTTGATGCTGAATTCAAGAGGTGTATGAAATATTTGTCAATATTTGGACTACCTAATGTGTTTAACTGAAAGAAAAGTGATTGCTGCAGAAATCATTCCTCCAGTAAAGCCCATACTGCCCTACAAAGCATCCAGGAACATTATGAATCTTTAAAGTCTTCATTTTCCTTTCAACAAATGGAGCTATGGCAATAGTACGCCCGTATCTTTGGCAAGCCAATTTTTAAGAAACATTCTTTTCCTTCACAGAAGGAAGAACAAAGGAAAAACAGACTTTTGYTTTCCTTTTTGCTGCATACAATAAAAAGCCCAAACCCAAGTGTTAGGACTTATGGGAATCAAACACACAAATCAGAATCTTTCAGGCTGTGGTGGAGGGATCCTGGGAGATGCTGGAACCACCTAGCTGAAAGGGCCACAGGGGAGAAGGGCAGAGAGGACTTTACAGCGCATGTTCTTATAACTTAACTTGTTACTTGCCGACTCAAAAATGTGACTTATTAAAATGAGTGAAACCGAGTGAAAATGCACACAAAAATAGCAGCAAACACATAAGCCGAAGTTTTCAGGGGTTTGGGGTAACACTTAATTTCCAGAGAACGTTTCTTAAGCACCAGTGGCAAGCAACGGAAAAAAGCTCTTATTTTCCTAAATTGAATGCGTAGGGGAGAATAACCACCACCAACAGTTTGTCAAGATTCACTCCTCGTCCTGTACGTTTTAAAGACCGCATAAAGCTTGCACTAATGTAGTGCGTATCCCACAGCAGGAGGGCAGGAGCACTGCAGTAGGCACTTGACGTTATTAACTTGTACGCTCTCACCGAGACTGCCTTTGCGCTGATGCAAACCTACAGACTCCAACAGATATTTTTTCACTGTGCGAGCAGGGAAAGGATTGAGTGTCAAGTTTGTCCGAGATCTGTCCCCTGCAGTCCCGACCCAATGAACTGTGCATCCAGGCCTGTTACACTGTGGGACGTGCCGTACCAGTTTACTGTGCTGCCCCAAGAAAGAATAAAAGCAAGGAAATTTACGTTACAGAAAGAACTTTGGAGAGTCAAAATATTTTTATCTTCTGATCTTTGGTACTTAAGGTAGCAAAAAATGAGGTMACACCCTCGAATCAATGTATAAATAAATATTTAAACAATCTTTATGCCGCAAAAAAGTTTTATCACTAGACCTTTTGTGGAAACTTGACATGGCAAGGAAACACTAGCAAATCTGGGATTCAGAAGACCAAAAAGACGCATAAAAAAAGGATAAGAAAAAATTAATAAGTTGAATATGCCCCTTACCCTACTGTTGGGGCACTCATCATATTAGTCTAAATTTAATTAAATTTTCTTTTATTATTTGCAGATCAAATTTCACACTCCTCCACCTACATCTCATGACACGCACCTACAGCCGCACTGCTGAGCAGCCCATTATTTCAATAGTCATTTATGACATCTCATGGGAATTTAAGAGATAAAAAGCTCAACTTGATAGCTGAAAACCTACATGTGTAACTAATTAGTATGAAGAGGAATTTTTGCTTGTATTATAAATGCCCGTGTTTCAGGATGTGACTACACCACTGAATTCTCCCGTGCAAAACCGTACCAACTCTACCACTCTGTGCTGCCTCATCCAGCCAGAGGACTAGCTGGGACCAGCTGAAAGTTTCAACACTTTCAATCTGGAATGAGCAATAAGAGGCAATATATTTCTCTTGAAATTGTTAGGCCTACTACTTGTATGAAGGCATTTAAATGATGTTCTGAGTACTMCATAAATTAAAAATCACTAAATCAATATAACTTCTAAGGAAGGAGATGTTAACTTTTACTTCACATAAAACATCCGCTTTCTTTATTTTTAATTCATTTTGTGACCAGAAAGATGACCAAAGTTGTCTTTATTTGGCACAAACTACTGCCACATGTGTAGGAGAAATTAACACTGAAAATTAATTTCAAACATTCCTCTCAGTTTCAAAGGTTTTAAATTAATCATTCTTCCCAATATTTTGGCATATTGGAAGAACTTGATTAGATTGATTCCAAAATAATGACTGAAGAGACAGCTCACCAATTTTATTAAATTTCTCTCTGGCATTTCATGCCTACCTACTCACTTAAAGCTTGCGCTAACGCCACAGTAAAGCTGCTTGACTATCACATCTATTTGAATAAAGAGCACTGAATTCTCTATTTAAAATTCTATTTCTCGAAGCTGACACACACATCAGTTCATTTCATGGCTCACATCTCTGTGTTAAAACATTTACAGATATTTTTCAAACTTTGTACGTCAAAATCAGGGCGAGCCATTAYAGCCATTTGCGAACCGTATCAAACCTCCCCGCCACTCGGGCAGGACTGTATAGCCCTGTATAGGCGTGGATAAAGGGCTCCTATTTCAGCAGTAAGGCAGCCCCCCAGCACGGAGGGGTTTGAGGGCTGTGGCCGCCCAGCCCCSTATTTCGGGAGCAGCCCCGGGCAGAAGCCGCCGCGTCCAGCCCCCCCGAGCACGGGCCACSGACGCGGGGTCTTCCTGGGCAAGCCTCGGACTACCGAAAGGCACAAATTCAAGGTGACTGGTGCTACCTCAGCGAAGCACGGGTCGCTGCTGAGAAAATCACAGCAGATTGCTTTAAAGACAATTTTATCCATTTGGATAACATGTAAGAGTAAGGCACTAGCGCTTGCAATTATTAGAGATGCCGTGGCCCCGCAGGCCTCGGGGCTGGGAGCTCACTCAACCGTTCATCAGCAGCACTCCACTGTCTTTCATTCCCATTTATTTTCTGTTTCTTTGAAAAACTTCCAGAAGAAGTTTATTTAGGTTCTCTGACCCCAGCAAGGACACAATGTGTGCACCAGCAGCGGGGCCGTAGTAACTTCTCAGTCTGTGCAAGACCGCACAGAGACAGGCAGAGGCATCCGATCGTGCCAGAATACTCTGCTTTTTGCAAGTCTCATTGAGCAATGTTCAACTACTGACAGGTTTTAAACATATTTGTACAAAAGCATCGTGTTTTGACATACGCAGCGCAGCAGCGATCAGGACTGCAAGGCACTGTCCTTGAAGCAACTTTGCTACCTGCCTGTGACCAACGCAAAGGAACAGAAACAGYCTGAGCCTTAATTTTGCTCTTTCTGCTGCTCGTYGGACACTGCTCCGGGCCAGGAACGSGCCCTGCGTCYGRAGAGGGAGTTTCCCGAAAAAGTAGCTCCTTTTAAAAGTCAATAAGCTTACTTTGGCATGCTTTTCTCGGAACAAAGCAATGTTCTCTGCATAAAAAAAGGATAAAAAGAAGAATATATCCACAATTTCAGCGAGTCTTGTTTAATCTGCTTGCTTTCATTTGTTCTACAGACTTCTTATTTTGGGGAAATAAATGTTTTTAATTAAGTTGACTGCAGAGTTACTTAGGTAATATCTGACTGTCAAATATTTTCGACAGTTCCACTTTAGTCAAGCTGTATATCCACACCAATAGCTTTAGTTTATTGTGATAAAGMAATTTTTTGAGTCATGCTCTTTTTCCCTCTACATCCGATCTTGATTCCCCAGACAGTGTCAGTTCTCCATTTGTTAATCCATATTTAATTTTTAAATCACAAAACACCATGGCTTTAAAGATAAGCTTTTAAAATGCCCTCCTACACAGTCTTTCTTGCTGTCTCCCRGGATATTGCTGATAACAAGCAAAAATCATATGTTTCAAATATTAATGAAGAAGCTGCTACTGAAAACTGGGAACTTAGAGGCCAGGTGATTATTGCATGGAGATATGATGTAAAATCAAACCTGGAGAGAAACAAGGCTAAGGAAAAAAACATACTAAAGGCAAGACGGCAGTTTGCGAGTGTCAGATAAGGATCCATAAAAATGACACTTCTCAAACCCAGGGAGCAGGGGAAGGAGCTCTGCTCTCACAGGTGGGGATGGGAACCCTGCGGCACGGGGGATGAAAGGTCCCCAAATTCCTCCTTTTTGGGAAAACCGAAAATGCAAAAATAACCACCAAGCTGTTGGTTTCTCTTGCTTGGAGAGTCCTTGGGACACACAACACGAGACAAAGCCTTTCACCTGCAAGCTGCCTCACCAAAATCCAGGTACTTATTAAAAAACCCTTGAAAAATGTTTACCACGGATCTATTTGTCTGCTTTTGTTTTCAGTGAAATATCGTTTGTATGGTAATTYCCTGACCACCTCAAATCAAGCCTGAAAGCTGCTGTCACCTGGAACGAGAGCTGCTCCAGGTCCGWGCCTCTGGCTGGGGATGCTGGTGCGGGCGATGTGCCGGGATCTGGTGGCACCGGGGCCGTGCAGCGGCTGCAGCAGCACCTTATCACCATTTTCAACACCCCTTAAATTCCCAGAGAATAACACAGTCCTTACCGTATGGAAGAAGACTCTTATTTTCTATCTTTTCAAAGAGGCCAGAGGTGAGATGGGCACAAACACTCCACCGAAGGTCTCCTCTCTGCAGACCGTGATGGGAAGCGATTGCCGGGGCGTTGCTGGAAATCTGCCCTCTTTGCTTGTGTGACCAGCTCAAACCCCTCTTTTCTACAGGTCGTCGGAAAGGAACTCTTTAAGAGCTCTGAATTCACCTGCAAACACCTGGTTGAGAGGTACGAAGCCGCTCCACGCATGCATTTTGCAGAGGAGTGCCATGGGCTGTGGTAACGAGTGATTTCGTCGGGCTTGCTCAGAGTGACAAAGGCATAGAAGAGCGCTGTTCTCGCCGAGTATCTCAGTAAAGCTTTTAAATGCAAACTTGATTTCTCTTACGCTGGAAAAAGATTTCTGTTAAAAYTAAAATAACTTCGATGATAAATTTTAATTAGCAGTACTATTCACAAAATACTAAAATAATCTGATGGATAAGGAGAATTCCAGCTGAAACAGCAGAACGTGTAAATCCTCTGCCTGATTTACAGATCTTGGAAGCAAATYCGGAGTAGTTCCTTCAGCCTTTCATTCACTATATTTTTTATTTTTCTTAGAAAGGTTACACTGCCTAGGAGACCTTTTTTTTTTTTTTGTAGATCCTTTTTAATTACTAGCGCTGGCTGATTTGCATATGCCTTTTATTAGGGTTAAGGTCACTGCCACTAGACACCTTTGTCTTTCGAATATCAAAACAGTAGTATCTAATTATGAGCTCCTTTATTAAAAATTCTATATTCATTTTCTACRGGGAAAAAAGTACTCCAGTTTTTCAGCTGGTTATTTATACGTCTGCTAGAACAYTTGTATTTGTCCATGTCACGTACTCGTCCTTCAGTCATGTCTGGAAAAYGGGGGTGCCTTTATATCCCTCTACTTACCGTAATAAGGCAGCGGCCTGCAGAAGATCCGTAAGGCAGTTTGGCACTGTCCCACTTTGCAGCTGGACGGCTGGAACCCCCACGACACAAATACTTTTATCCAGAGTAAGTCCCTGCTGCTGCYGCCACCCCTGCCCCGGCCGGCCGGGCACCTCCGTTGTACGGGTGTGCGCCCGCGTCACCGGGCAGGCCAGGGAGATGGTCCTTTCTTAGAGGTAAGGGATAAAAATTCAGGTTACYGAAACTCCCCGGATGGGCCCCCTGTGGATCTCCAACTGCTGCTGCTTCGGCGTCTGAAAAATAATGGCTCTGATCTCCCTTGAACAACCGCGTTCGTGGTCACGAGTGAGGTCCAGGAGCCAAAGCTAAATTCAGACCTTGAGTCTAGGAGGACTCATTAATTACTGTATGYATTACCTACATTAACTGCTGTATCTATCATCTCCCCCGTATATTGGCCAGACAAACCCCAAAGCCATATGCTGTTCAGGTAACCATTCCTTCTGCCTGCCACCCTTCAGGTATGTGTCCCTGAAGACCTCCTCCATAAGGATGGGAGGGTAGCAGGAAAATTGACTGATAAGACGATGGTCAAATGAAAGGCAGATCGTCCCACCCCACCCAGCCATAGAGCTCGGTGGCACTGTCAGGTGGCGGTCATCACCCGCGCCCAACGCAAGACCATCTCCTTCACAAAGCCAAGGAAATAATTCCCAAATACACAATTTTTAAAAATTGCCATATGATCTCTCAAGATGATTGACATTCTAGCCTTTCCCTCCCCACAGACTCTTAGAAGAAAAGGCTGTTTGATTCTATTATCATTATTTTAACTTTATTCAGTAGTTTAGAAACATGATGTACTGTTTGCTTTATCCAGCAAATGCAGAGTTCAAAGATTTTCACGTCCTCTGACTGGGTTTAGGGAATGCTAATGCAATCTCTATTTCAACCCACTGAGCTTGTGTAGCAGAGGATAGTGTAGAAAAAGAATTTTTTTTCCACATTTCAACTATATAATTAATGTTCCCATACTTAAATATACTTAAATAAGTATAAGGGCTTTCTTTTAAGACAACTCTTGTAAGCTGGGGGCACAGTATGAAGTATTTTCAAAATATGCTTTCATTCCTAAAAAAGCACATGGATGCTGCTGAAAACAGGAGAAGAAAAACTAACATTGAGAATCCCATTTCTGAACCTGCACATCATTATCTCCCCATCACACTGTAAAGTATAAGATACTCTCATGAATTTGATGTAGTATCGTGTCAGGACAAGGAAAGGACATGGGAGGTTTAATCCTCTATGCTGGTTAATGTCCCATTGTGCTTCGTCATCAAAGAGATAACTTCTACTAAAGTACGAGTTCCCATCCACCCTGCAGTAGGAATTTGCTTCAAATGTTTACTTCTTTTTAAATAAATAAATGGCATTCTTAAATTGATGGTTCAAATGACTCCCTTTAAGTCAGTAAAATGGAGCATCAGAAAAGGATATTATGTTGCAACACTCAGTCTCATATTTCTTAATATCCCCTGATAAAAACATGTTTTAATGCTTCATCAAATCTCACTTATCAGATGTCCTCAATAATTTCATTCGAGTTCATTAAAAAAATATTGCAGTTCATGATAGTATTTGAATTAAAAACACAAGCTACTTAAACCCACTTACATGTACACTGACAGAATTGGAAATGCACTTTGAGAAGATAAACAAGTGTACATTCATACACTATTTATAACGCTATTGCTATTGGYACCACTGTGGCTATGGCGTGTCAGCATTTAAGCCATAAAAACCTTTAAATCTCAGCTACTAACATTCTGCTTCAGATAAAATGTTTCAGATGGCAGGAGGCTTCTTGTTTTTTCTTATAACTGAAGGACGAAAAAGCAGAGTAGYGGGAGGACTTTCTGGTTTTAATAGAAGGCACGTTGGTGTGTGAAGGTGCAACTCTTGCATGCAGCCTGAATGGAAGGGATTCAAAATGAATTGTTTGTATACGTATGCCTTTTAAACCAATAAATAAAGTGATTTTGCACAAAAGTCGTGAGCACGTGTGTCTAGCAATGTATCAGGCAAGGATATTTAATTTAGTGAGGTCATATTTAGTAAGCCTTTTTTTTTTTAAATTCAGATGAAAATAGAAATTGGATTCTCTGTGTTGTTATAAACTTCACAAAACTGCCTATAAAACCCCGTGGTAGCAATGAGAGAGACATGCAAAACACAGCGTGGTGCAGAGCTTCATGACAAAGTGCCTACACAGAATTTAAGAAGAATGGCAAGGATTTAATGTCAAACATTGTGTGACTAGCTGAGAACACATTTCTATGGTACTTTCCCTCTCCACAGCAGAGAACAAGAACCCAACAGGGAAAAGCAGGAACGCACRTGTAGCTCAGATGGTATTACAGTTCACAGGACAGCCTCATTGCTCAAGATTTCGCATGAGCTGCGACTCCCTTTTCTATCTGATGGACTCCAAATGATACAAGAAGGAGGATAAACATGATATACCCTCTGATCTCACCCTAAAATCTCTAATCCAGGTTTTACTTAGCACGTGGTTTCATCAGGGTGAAAAGATGATTTTTCAAAATTAATTTTCCTACGAAACCTTTTCAAATGTAAGCCATTTAAAGGGATAATTTCGTCTTCATCCTCCAGGAATATTATTTACTAGGATTATCTTTATCAGGGAAATTATCACCAGCAGCTGAACATTTTTTTCTTGCACTGCCTCATTAGGGAGCCGCTCCGACTGGGCTTCCTGGCTTCCTCCCCTGAATTCCCCCACCATCGCCTCCCTGCTATTAGCTTGGCATCTTCAACCTAGTATCCTCAAGCCTGCTTTCCCTTAAAAAAATGTCTACTGGAATAAAATATCGGGATAATATGAGGCTAAAACCACTAGGCAATGCGTTTGTTCAGAGGGTATGCTAAAAGGTGAATACAAAGGTGAGGGAGGGATGAATTAAAGGAGGAGTTGCAGGAAAATATTTTCAATTATGGAGAAAAATTGTTTGAACATATTTTTCCTTCTTTGCATACCTGGGTTTTTTTTCCTGCATTTTTTTGTCCTCTGCTTGTTTACTAGGAAGGGAGCTCAAATGGCTTGCAAAGAGATAAATTARAAAGAATAATTGGAAACTGAAAGGGAGGGTGAGATGGGTACGGGAATTTAACCATGAAAGACCGATGTAATTAAAAAGCCCACACCACTTCAGCGCCATGCCGGGAAAGGTGCAATTCAATCACGCTGAGTGTCACAGAACCCGCGGCTCTGCGGGATGCAAAGACCTCGGTGGTCCGATGGCTTTGGGAATTAAAACCTTTTCTGATATGCGGCATCGGGAACAGGGTCCTTCCCCCGAGCATCACTTCGAGTCAGCATAGCCGCTGTTCTGCTGTTGGGTGGGGTTTTTGTTGGTTGACTTTTTTTTTTTTTTTCTGGAGAAGACATAATGCCTTCTGCACACTCTTTAARAAATAATGATTTTAAATGTGCAGTAATAACTTCCTGGTAATAGAGTTACTCYCTCTGAATAAAACCAGCCCTCTTTCACAGGAAACCTTCACATAAAACAGACCGGGAGAGCCAATAAAACACCTTCATCAAGACCTCCGTGAGATAACTAGAAGACAGTTTTTTGACTAATGCTGTGTTTTCCTTTTTCGTTATCTTTATTAATACCYGACTTTACCTCTGACATGTGACAGCTCTTCTCCTTCGGGAGAATTACATTTTTATGCTAACTAGGCTGAAAAGCATGAGGACTGTAAATCTTTGTGCTTCACGGTCTAAGGGGAGCCTTGGCTCGGGGTAGACGTCTCACCATGGGGCAGTTCTGAATAGCCAAGAAGCTACAGCGGGATAAGAGCTATTTCTCCTCCCCTCGAAACACTCGCTACCCAGCGCYGGGGCAAATTTGTTCCCAGTTACTCTAGAATAAATCAACACATTTAACTCTAATTTCTAGCTGTGTCATKTAGAATTTATAACTGCCCTTTGCATTAACAGAGTAGAATTAGACCTTGCAATTAGACCTTGTGTGGCATGATTTTCCCTGCCCATGCAGAAGAATCACAGGCTGCACTTCAGCAGCTTCAAGAGAGCCTCTGGGCCACACCACCAGACCTGCAGGATCTGGCCAGGCTCTCCTGCTCCAGCCCTATTTCTCTTACTACATTTAGAGATGCGAGGCACCCATCTGCATCACGAGCTGGATTGCTGTATCAGTCTTTCTCCYGGGCTCTAACCTAGCGCACCCGCTTCCCTTAATGCAACGCTCCTGATCTATTTTTATTGCTAAAAGTCCTGGTGAGGTACCTGCACCCCTGGTGCCAAGGCACACATCACGTGCATCTTCATAGGCACTGCCCCAAAAGCTCCTCCCCTGCAGATGAGCTGCGCGCACAGCTGACATTAGATAAAATCAATCAATAGCAAACAGCAACAAGAAAATTTCCGTAACGGTGCATGTCAGACAGACTGGCACTGGAGACGTTAGAAAGTCCAGAGACCTCTGAATGAATTCATCAAGTAGTCAATTAATCCACCCAAAACTAGAAGTTTAAAAAAAAAAAAAAAAAAAAAAATCAAAATCATAGTTTCTAATTGAGAGGGAAGGGAAAATGTTATTTTACCTATCAGAGATCTTCTTTTTCTTTCCCCTATTCCTTTTTTCTTTCAGTTCACAATGGCCACACAGACCTGAACTTCACCCTATACACAGATAAACTTTGGTTATATGACTTCAACATCTCTTATCCAAAACCCAGGTAACTTTAGGGTAAAAACTGAATCCTATCCCCAGTCCGGAGCCAAGTTCAAGACAGCTGTGTAAATACGTGCTGTTTGCTGCCTGTGCCCTGCCCAGCTGTGGTAACACTGCTAAACTCCACTAAACCCGGGGGAGAGGCTGAGTTTATGGAAATGGTTTAGGAGCATGTCCACACGCCCTAAATTAGTTTTCCCACTTGCCTTCTTAGCACACACGCYGGGGCTCTTCACACGGCTACAGAGCAACCAGTCAACGTACAAATTTATCGACAGAAATGCACAGTATGCTGCAATCTTATTTGAGTTACATCATATGAATATTCATCGTATGAATCTGATGGGATTTTTTTTTTAAATCTTAATAATAGCATTTCACCAACGGTTGAAAGAGAAATGGAAACACTTTTTACCTACCAAAATATGGAGTTCATTGTTCTGTGTTTCCCCTGCCACAGCTGAAGACATCACTAACACCTAAAACAGAGCAAAGAGCTGCACTTGCGTATTAAATGTCTAATGACAAGATGCAGAAGTAAGTGCAGTTTATATCATCTCTCTCTCATGGTACGTATTCTAAAGCAAGTACAAAACTCAAACCCAAGGAAAATATCTCTTTTCCATACCCACTAAATAAGTGTCGGGCAAAGATTGTTTTCTAATATGCATTTATTGGGGAGAAGGGAAACAAAATCCTCAGGRGCAGCGGGGTGCCGGGTGCTGAGCGTGCGGGGGGCACAGCCGGGACTCCTCCCGCTCGGCCCCAGCAGCCAGAGCACACCCGTGCAGCAGAGCCGCCGGAGCCCCGAGTGCTGCGACGTGTGCTCTGAGCCTAGCCAGCATCCTCCCGGGGACTCGCCATCCCAGGGCTCCAGGTCAAGCGCTTTAATGGACGGTCCGTGGAAACCCACAGTGACTGTGCCGCGGAAGATGCTGAGATCCTGCGGGCACTCTGTGCCAGAAACTCACATTTCCCCAGCATTTTTACCCAACGACCAGTTCAACAACAATGGAAACATGACTCTGTATAAAATCAGTGGGTGAGCCTGCAACGTCAGAGGTTAGCTCCTCTCCAGACCCAGGCGGAGAAGGGGGCTGCACCGCACCCTCACCTACTCCATACCCAGCTCCTGGGTGATGCTGGGGGAAGGAGGCAGGTCGCCTGTTCCCGAAGAAGCCGTCAGCCCACAGAAACTGCTGTCACCGATCGYCCGTGCTGCAGAGGGGCTGTGGGAGCACAGAGGGCTCCAGCCGGGCAAGGAAGCCAGGCACTTGGTAGTCTACATCATGTATAGCGCACAGCTAACTCTACAGGAGGTGCTTCATATATTTCAGTGAATACGTTGGCACAAGCCAAAAGAAAAGACACAGGAGCAAAAACAAGCAAGGAGAAGTGCAGAAGTGGAAGGAACAAAACAACAAAACATTTCTGTTAGTGCAGATCAGCTGCAAATACTGGCGGCTGCTGGTAACCAGTAAACAACAGTCGTCACTGTTGAAGTGTACGCTGTTTGCAACTTCACTGAACAAATGGATCACAGCTTTTATGCATCCTTAATTTTTCTTTATCATTTCTACCTTYTGAGTGGGTTTGATATTTGCTAATATAATCAGATTTCAAAAGCAGACGACGCAAAACCTGCTTTAAAACAAGAGATTGATGTGTTTTTTTTTCCAACCAGTCACTCAGAATAGCTTGAAATTTCTATCAAAACTAGATAGGAAAACAAATAAGAGAAATAGCAACATTCAGGTGAAGAAAAGTACAAACAAGACTTGATTGCAGCTATAGCTTTGCTCTGAAGTTGGCCAGGCAAAACCATGTACCAGTCGATACTTTTTGAGACAGGTTATATCTCATTAGTATCTCCTGGCTCATTTGCTGCCTTTTACCCCGTTCCTCCCAGCAACTCGTAATCCTTTGCAAATGAAAGCTACATTTGATAAGAATAACGCACAGAGAAGTTTCCTAGTACTGAGGTGGAAGCCAGATGCAACGAAGTGCTGCTGCAGACTGCAGCAAAATGCTGTTTTCTCCATCGCCTTCGCGGTCTAAGGAGCCCCGAGGCAGCCCCCGTGGATTGCCATCTTCTACCCACGGCATTGCTCTAATGCCGCCACGTGCCGGCTGGAAAGCAGCAATGCATGAAACGCAATGCTGAAGAAATGCAAAAATAATAGTAAGCAGAGGCATTCCCCTTTGTGGTTGATTTTCATTTAGCTCTACCTGCACATAAAAGAGCTATCAAAGAAAGCTATCTGTTACTTGCCAATTCAAAATGACTTCAGAAAGCAGTCCCCAAGCTTCCGGTGATAGGTGTCCAACAAAACAACCTCCTAATCTCTGCAAATTGTTGGTAAGAGCTACATTAAACCAGCCTGTCATCAATCTTTGTTCTCTTTGTTGTAACTCAACTGGATGTACTACCCGTAAGTACTTAGAAGAAACAACTGCAGTAAGCTGCYACGGTAAAAGTAAAGCTAGCAACACAAATGAGAGCTTTACTTTCAGAAATTCAGCACCTGCATTCCACTGCTACTGTACCAAGGGGAAAGGTAAGGAAGGAAAGACAATTAATACTCACAGCGGTTTCTTCTTGTTATAATTTCAAAATTCACTGCTATGCAACGTTTTCACATTCTTACACCTAGCAAAAATAATTTCCTTGGATAAAATTGTAAAAGCTTTTTTTTTTTTTAAATGATAAATTAATTAAAATAAGTAAAAAACAAAGCCCCACCTACTGTAGCTCTCTGGCTCCAGGCTAGCTCAGTGCCTGAATGATTAGCGTTCCATCACATTCAATTTATCACGAGTTCATGAAAGGTGAAAAGGTTAAAGAAGTCAGTGGCACTGACCATAACTTCCACAYTGTAGTGAATGTATTTGGATTTTTGCCTGCCAGCTGGAATATGAGCTAAAGTGAATTTATAGCCCTCCTGCTAACAGCTAAAAATGACTCCCAGGAGTCAGCCCAGTGCTATTGGAATGGTTTGATGGGTTAACTTCACTTAGTTTTCACTGTGGATGGCCACTTACGCCTATTTATTTCATGGGAGGATTTCATCTTTGCTGCACTGTTTTTTCTACAGACAAATGTTCTGTCTGGCCTTTTCTTCTTTTATTTGGCAGAAATAGAATGCAAAATTAAATAGCAAAATACCCATGATTTTGCATCAAGTTTCTCCAATCATCTTAAAAGTGGTGACTGATCTGGCCAGKTCAAACTCTGTCAGCCAGTTTGGTCAGAAGATATGCTAGAGATGTAATTCTGGAACCTCCTGTTTCCATGGTAAATCAGGATGAACAACGCTGAAGTCARGAGAGTTAAATCTATGGAAAAAATGCATTATGGAGAAAGGAACACGAACTGCACAGAATTAGGCTCATTAAGCTGTGAATGTGTATAAAAATAACCAAATCATTTAGCTGTGACTGAGTGCCCAGGGGGGCACTGGGAAGGGTGGGCTGGCTGGCCTCACCCCTTCGGGGTTACCTGGAAGAGCCGCTGACTCTGAGGATGTGCTCCTGCGAGCAGGTACGTGCATATGAACAATGCTCCTCATTATCTTCTTCTAAATTGCTGAATTGTTGCAACTCTGAACTTCCTGATCCCTCAAACTCATCCCCAAAACCCGCGTTCTGGCAAGACAACTCACCTAGGGACTGACATTAACTGAGAGCACGGTGAGGTATAGCATGTAATAGTTCTGCTGATCATACAGGTCCAAGCTCAATTTTCAAGTGGAAGACAACTCACGGAGAAGTCTCTCAGACATGGAGAGCAAGAGAAGAAAACTTTCATAATCGAGGCCACGATTAATTCCCTCACACAAGTTCAGTCTGCTTTTTTAGACCGTTATTCAGCTGCCTTGACAGAAACCGTCTTCACTTAGAGATCATTTTGCGAAGATTTAGGAGATTACAGTAATCTGGCTCCGGTCAGTACATCTGTTCCACAATTAAGTATTTAGAGATGTGGTCAGTGGAGCCAAACCAATCTGCACACGGGTGAGGGTTATGGGCTCATCACTGAGGGAGTGATGCCGAGCGCATCGTTCAGACAACGAAGGCTCTTTAACACGTTATGCCGTTAAGACTCAAGAGGGGACATTTTAAGTAGGATACTGCAAACATTTAGGCTGTCATTACACTTGTTATAAATTTTATAATCACCAGTCATCCTAGAAAGGTAGTTAGCTGGGCTTTCCAGCCAGGCGAGCGCAGCTGCATGAGTCACCGTCCGCCGCGGCTAACAGCACCTGGAGGACCGCGTGCCGCGGCAGCGCCGGGGCCACTGCAGCCAATACACGGGCGGCGTAATCACTTCAGCTTTACAACGCTGGCACCAGCAGACCCCACAAAAGGCAAATAAAAGGTTTACGCTACTCCACAGGAACTTGGTGCTCATTAGAAGCCTCTCCCTTAAGTCTTACTGCATAATGATGACACATAGTGAAACTTTTTAAAGTTAGAAATTAGGAGCCTTTAAAGGAATGTCCTAGTCTTTGAAAGAGAGTTTAAAAGCTCTTCAGATAGGACTGACTTTATCATGCATGAACAGTTAATACAAACCTACATTTACCATAAGCAGAATGGGTCATACTACACAAGCTGACATTTGATGGTTTTCCAAATTTGAAGAGAACTTAAGGAATAATATTCAGCACAAAGGACTATGAGGCCACAGGCAGCTTTCAAATTTGATTAAATCCAAATGCAAGCAGATCTGTTCATTAATGCAAAAGCTGTTTATTGAGAATTTACCATAGTTGTCCCAACAGTATTTTCCCCAAAAGGAAAAAAAGAATAATATCGTGCACAACAGAAACAAGGAAACAGACCTTTCTGTTGCTTCATTGAAGATCTACACACCTGCCCTCTTGAAATGGTGGCTGATTGCACCTGGAGCATCTGGCATGTTGAAAAAAACCTAGAAAATCATTCAGAAATGGTCTGAAATGACAAATATCAAGGAGGTTCTATCTGTATCTTTGAAGAAGCCAAGACCTGGCGTTATCAGGGAATGGGGACCAACAGAAACAGTTTGTTTCCCAGTAAGGTCAAAACTTACTCCGATTGTGTTAAATACTCTTGGTATTTGCATCTGAAATCCGATTCTAGAAACACGTTACTCCTGACTCTCAAACTGTCCCAGGCCTGATGCACCAACAGCTGAGCAACTCCCCAAATGCCCAAATCCCAGCGTACAAAGGACAGGACAAGACAGACCATTTGTTCCTGTCTCAGGAAGAGGTTATGCAGGCAAAGCAGAGTGGCAGTAAAGCATGGAAGCACTCACTGGATTCAAAACATGATAGGCTGAAAGAGCTAAGAATTTCTGACAATTCCTTTAATGTTTCAATCATTTTCTTAGTTACTTTTTCTTCACATAACTCCTTTTATCAGATGTTAGCATAGCTTATATGGCAAACTAGTTGCTCCACCTTCTCCAGGTGAACCCCTAAGCACCCTCCTATTGCCCTCACAGCGTCTCCCAAGATCGCGTGTCATCAGCTTTGTCCCCTGATTCCAAGGGGAGCAGGTACCACGTCCTTTCAGAGCTCAATCATGTCTCCCGTTTCTTGATCGGTTCCAGAAAAGGCAGATGGTTTTCCAAAGGMTTCAAAGGACTTCCAAGCCCAACCACTCAGGCAAAATGAGAGATAATCTAAAAAAAAAAAATCACACTGAATTTCCTGTAAATTACCAGCATTATAGCAGTTATCTATTTTTATACTACTTTAACACACCTATTTGTTTCAGGTGAACAACAATTGGTATTTTTACCACCGTTATTTGGTAGAGAGTCTGGAGGTGAGGTKAAGAAAATATAGTGCTGAACAGTGCCTAAAGAATCGTTTCTGGATTAAACACAGAGTCGGTACCTATAATATTCAAAGCTTCTTTTATTTTCTGTTGATTTTTCTTTGGCAATGTCACTTGTGATAACAGATCCAGATCCTAGTTGACCTACATAATAATACTTCTAGTACAGAAAGCACACACTGCCTTTCACTATTTCTGTAGAACATAAACGTAAATGTACATAGTTTTCTTGGTTATTGTGCCACTCGAGCTATAAAAATAAAATTTGAACAAATGTTCCAGACTTGTCCAATCTGTAAGCCRAATTCACAGATCTATTCTTTTTTCAACAGAAACAATGAAAAATACTCTTATTTCATAATGAGGCATAAAYCTTACTGGTTTTACACTCATATGACACTGAAGAACTTCAGTCTACAGGGCCAGCCRTCGCTGACCTACGGGAAGGAGACAACAGAACTTCTCCTTCAGTCCCTGTCAATGTTTATCAATTTAGCACAAGAAGCAAACATGGTAAGATAGGAAGACAGATGCATCAAAGTAATTTCAAGCCTTTTTCCTATTATTCTGTTACCCTCTAATTGTCATAAATTAATCCTGCAAAATGACAGATCTCTTGTTTTCCTGTCTGGATGTCTCACTGCCTCTTTCCCTAAAATTCAATAGCAGCCTCACCTGCCTGCCTGCACACAGCAATTGCTTTCAGGTCCATGCTTTAAACCAGTGTGTAATAAGTAGAAGAAAAACACTTGTTATTTGGTTAAATCATATCTGATTTTTMAAAAAGGTACAAAAGATGTACACATAACTCAGCTGGCAATCCTAAAACACGCTATTGGCAAAACAGTAATTTTCACAGCTTTATCTTGCAACATCCTTCCCACAGACCCCCATTTCCATAGCGATACATAACGCCTGTTGCATCGTGTTGAGAAGGACACAAACGAGGTGAAGGCTCCTCTTTGGCCGGGGAGGGCCAGATAAAGGGGGCACATCCCTGAAGTGCTGGATGCACACACGGAGGGGCTGGCTGAGCAAAGCCAGGGCAAGTGGGGTTCTGCAGCCCCGGCAGGAGAGCAATGTACTACCAAGAAATTATTCCAAATTGCAGGCATAAGACGAGCGAGAGCCTGGCAATGAGCCTATCCTGCGAAGCTCGCTGCCCACGCTCATTATTCGTACCCATTTTAAGCCTTGCAACTGTGACCCCAGCTATATTATTTCTCAAGCACCAGGCACCATCTCCTCACATTAGCTCAGTGCGGCTTTGTCTGAACAAGCCATCCTCTAACGACCTGCAGATCTGAAGGTGAGCGGTGCTCGTGGACCAACCTCRGAATGGTCCCTCTGTTATAAACGTGGAAAAAAGCGGAGAGCTGCAGCAGGACCATGGCAGAGGGGCAGTCTGGGGCTACAAGACTCTCCTGGTAGAGCAGGAGCGGTTTGAAATAACAAGAMGACACAACATAAAGAAGGTCACCTCCGCATGGATGAGCCACGGGGATGTCCCTCAAAGCCTGCTCCGGTCACCTGTATCCCTTTCGCTGTCCACACTCCAAGAGCAGAAAAAAGATTAAAATGTCATAGAAGATAAAGCTACRGACTTACAAACACGAGATCAGAATGATGAGCCTGGGGCTCATTCCTGGCTTCCAGCATTCTATCTGTATCCAAGTTTTCCATATTCAGCTCATGATTCAGTGGACATTTCCTAAGTTCAGAAGCTTACGTGTTTATAGGCACTAAGGAAAAGGCTTTTCTCAAACACACCAAGAACTAAAAACTGACCATGCAGCTAACTACCGGAGAGGTAAGACAACAGCAAAACAAATCTTGAAAAATAAATTACTGAAGAGCTTAATAACTGGTATTCTGATWTGTTTGAACAAATATTGTATTGTATACTTGAACATATATTCCGATTTGTTACAAATCTTGAGGCAGTAGCCAATAAATGTATTTCATCACTGGGGGAGCAAGCAATGGCACCAGATACCAAACTACGGTTGAACAGAGTCAAAGAATTAAGAGAACAGGAGAAAACTATTACCTGCCATCACCCAACCGCTCTGCTGTTTGGGAGGAGAGAAGCCAAAGAYGATAAAACAATTTAGAAACAAACATTGCAAAAGGATACGCTTGCCAAAATAACATGTATACCTATTACAATGCAGAAACTTTAATCCATCTCTGTTCATCTCCGTTTCCTTACCTTGGCATTTCCCATCCTTCCTTTTAATACTTACAGAGAAAACATTTCTCCCTGTCTTGTTTATTTTAATAAAGAAGTCACTAACTAAAACAAAATCCTGTGAATCAACTGTTGACACAAAACTGAAGAGAAATTCCCATAGGCAAATCTTTTTAGTATTCTGTAAGCCTRACTAATTCAATTAACACCAGCCAGAAGAAGATTATGTAAAGCTACAAAGTTATACATATATATACGTATACAACAACAACAACAACAAAAATACRTTAARGAACACACTGCGTTCCAGGTAAGAGTTGTGTGTTTTGTATTCCAACTACTGGTATAAGTCTGACTACGCCCAGAGATCTTTTCCAAATACTTCCAGAGTTTCATGAGCCCCAAGACATGCACACTCCTCGGGTACAACTTCACCTAAAAAAAGTTAATGTTTTTACCCAAGTTCCAGTTGYTGACTGTGAAACATTATGAGAGCTCAAGATAATGATGAAGGTAATTACCTCTTAATTTTTGCATTTTATCTGCAGATCTGATTGGGTCAAAAATTTCATAGCCCGTAAGTATACAGCATGTACTGCATGGAGCACGGCTATGGAAAATGAAGCCCGTGAGCGCGGCGCACTCSGATTGATTTCTCCCAGGGATATAGGCAGTACTTTATAGAGAAAGGTGTCAATAATAAGGCCCAAGAGGGCAAAACCCCAAAGCCTGCACATTACACTAAATAGGCTAGCAGGCCCACCGAAGTTAATAGCACTATTTGGTGCTTAAATGCTTTATGAGTTTGGGTTAATGAGTTCARTGTCTCATAGGACCACTCCTTAGATTTCCCTGCACTGTCATTTTTATTGCCAGTTTGACTCCAGAACGCATTTACAAATGTTAGGACACATGTGAAAACAAATTTTGAGAGTCCTGTGCTTTTAATTACTTTTTCTGTATTTAAATGATTATTAGAAATTTTTATGGCAGAGTTATCTTTGTCTRTTAATTAGTAATTGTACACATGCAAAAAACATAGTGTGAAATGAAAATAAAATTCAGGTCTAATTTTTAAAAATAACACAATAACACCTTTTACCCTTCTTTTTCCTCTGTCCTAATTCAAACTCTTCATAAAGCACATGAAAAGAAAAACACTAGAAAATCAAGGAAATGGAAAGAAGCTTGCTTTGTGGATCACCCATGCAAGGAGAGAATTTAGGATTGCCCTTGAAAGACTTTTCTGAAGACTTCACAAACCCAGAGCACAATTAAGCCAACTACGGGGCCTGACAGTTCTTGTACCAGAAAACACCTTCTTGTACTTTTTCTTTGGCTCAAGAAATGGAGGTTAAAAAACCCACCCAACCAAACATCGGAGGAAAACTCTTGGCCATTTGGACATGAATTGGAAGTAGAAAATGTGAATTGAAATGAAATTAGTGTGAATTAGCAAATCCAGCTAATCTGGCTGGTTTTGTTTCAGAACCTGAACACATTGTGGCAACCTGGGTACTGGAGACAGCGTGACTTTACCTAACTGGATAGGTCTAAGAACATGGAAATTTTTCAGAACAAGTCTCCTCTTTTCTTTCCTGTARAAAGCATAAAAATTTCCTGCCTTGAGTTTTCCTTCAGGCTAATTTAAAATTCAAGATCAGCCAGAACACAGCTAAACTTTTTCATCAACATGCACTGAGATAAGATGAAGTTCCACATTCACGTCATTTTTGCCTGAAAAATGAACTTACAGTRAAAATGATATACTTTTTATAAATGTGTGAATTAGGGCTAACTAAAACTTAAAACTTGAAATAAAATGCTAGTTAAACAGCCATATGGATGGATCCTGAAATACGAGGCAAGGCGAGGACCAGCGCATCTCACAGCGCAGTGATTTTGCACAGACCAGCTAYGTTTGACCACATCTTGTGTCTAACAGTCTCACCTAACGACAACAGCCTTACTGCCCTGCGCCTCTTCCAGGAGGATCTCAAAGCCGTCAACTGAAAACATTYAGAAGCCCAAACACGAAGTAAACTTACATCACTCTGATGTTACCCTCAGGGAAGCCGAAACAGGTGGTGAAAAATTTCCTTGACTGCTTTTGACCTCAACCAGTCTTGGAATATTCCACAAAAACCTTGGCCGAAGCCCTGGATCTAACCCACGGCGGAGCTGCAGGGTCAGCCCCCAGCTTGTCCCAGCGCTGGACGTTCCACCGCAGGCTGTCGCTGCCGGACTGGAGCAAGCCCAGGGACATTCTGAACAACACGCAGCACGACATTTTAAAAATAATGAAGTAGACGTTGGGGGATTTGCCTTTTCTTTAAATGTTTTTAATTATTATTTTAAAGTTAAGGGTGACATCTGTTCCAGGCAGCAGACAACCAACGGGGTGGTCTGCACACGAGCTAGGCCAGCGGGTGTACAATTTTGATGAGTAACGGCATATTCCTACCGCTCACGTACATCCTTACTCAGCAGCTGGTTTCTAAAGATTTCATGTACCAAACAAACCGGTTACGGCAGCGTAGTAACAAGCATCTACTCAGCTTGCTCCCTTGTGTGTCCGCGGGCACCCAGCTGCTGGCTGTCTCCTGCCCTATCTCAGCGGGTTCGTGTCGGAGCCCGGCCGGCGACACCTCCCCTCGCCTCGGCAGTGCCCCCGCCGCGCCGGCCGGCGCTCGGGAGGGGATGAACCGGCTGAGCACCGCTCGTGCTTCGTGCTTTTTCAGGCAGAATACCACCGCTTTTGGGGCGTTTGTGTGTGCGACTGCAGGAAGGTGGCAGCGGCCGCCCCTTGCCTCTGCCATCCCCCTCCCAAAAGAGAAACGTAAGAAGGGCCAGAGCGCGGCACTGGGTTTTACGGCACGGTGCAGCTAACTATACAGAGAGAGATGCACTCCTGTGTATATACACACAGCTAACTATACAGAGAGAGATGCGCTCCTGTGTATACACAGACAGCTAACTATATAGAGAGAGATGCACTCCTATGTATACACGCACAGCTAACTATATAGAGAGAGATGCACTCCTATGTATACACAGACAGCTAACTATACAGAGAGATGCACTCCTGTGTATACACACACAGCTAACTATAAAGCGATGCACTCCTACGTATACACACACAGCTAACTATATAGAGATGCACTCCTATGTATACACACACAGCTAACTAGAGAGATGCACTCCTGTGTATACACACACAGCTAACTATATAGAGAGAGATGCACTCCTATGTATACACACACAGCTGACTATATAGAGATGCACTCCTGTGTATATACACACAGCTAACTATACAGAGATGCACTCCCATGTATACACACACAGCTGACTATATAGAGATGCACTCCTGTGTATATACACACAGACACACGCGCTTTGAGGCAAAGCAGAGGACGGGAAGTCTGTGCATCGCCGTGCAGACCGTCTCCGCAGTGATTTTACCTCAGCCCGTTGAGGAACACCTCTGCCCCCATGATGTCTGGGKTCAGCTAGAGCTAAGGTGAATTTCTAGAGGTTTTTTTTTTAGCTGCATCCTTGAAGGAATAACCAATACATAAATCTGCAGAGGGGAACAGCAATCTGTACAGCCTAACGTAAGTGTTAGCGTGTCTTACATAACAGTCAGTAATAAAAGAGCTTACAGAAAAATAGCATTTTCAGTTCCTTGAGATAAACATTGCATTCTCCACTACTGTGCRACTGACTTGCACGATATTCAAGGCAACACAAGGATTCACTGCATAGACTCACTGTCCAAAGCCGCAAGTTGTTGCAGAGAAAGCTGGAGACCTTACGGCAGGTCCGGGTTTTATCTGGTTCTTTTTCGATCGCTGCTTCCTTCCACCAAGATGCAATCTGTATGGCCAGTCTGCCCTTTGTCTGTCCAATGCCTATTTGATTTGTTTTAGAGTAAATCACTTATGTTAGATTTAATTTCTTGGAACTGATAATAAGTGTAGCTAGATATGGATCCTTTCATTTAAAAGYCTGCTTTGCAATTTAATCAGCCTTCTCAGCCTCACCACCAGCTTGAAAGTAATGTGGGATGGTTGTAAYGGCGAATAAAGAATAAAAAAAATTAGACAAAAATTAGATTATTTTATCAGAAAGACTGAGCTGCTCTCTATAATCAAGTTTAACTGTAATGCGCTCTTTCAACACACTTGTACTTCTCTGGGGAGGAGTACCTCTCTGTAAGCAACCTTGGGGTTTGGCCGGTGCCGAATAATTACATCCCTTCCCTCCCCTCACCAGGCTTGTTTCCATCCCCCAGCACAGGGGCTCCTGTCCACACGTGGGAAGCCAGGAGCGAACCACCACACCACCACTCTTTGCACGGATTTTCCCATTCCGAAGCTTCCTAAGAAATGTTTTCAGGAACGATGCGACATGCCATTCACAGCTCCTCCGAMGACCGTCAGGCAGCCCGGCCGTAGCCCAAACTGGAACGCAAATGTCCYCTTTAGGCAGTTTGGGTTTGTACCTAGTGTCCCTGCGATAGCCAAACACTAAAATGTTCGCATGTAGRACAAGTAGAAAACCTTTATATATCAAGAGCAATCACACAGCTATCTTTTCATCGTCAGCATGTTATTCCCAGTGCTGGAATCCTTCAGTGACCGGGGCTTTTTGATGGACACAGAGGATTTGGATCAATGGAGGTGGAAGATTTAGTTGTAACAAAAGAGAGACTACCTATAGGAACTTTGGAGAAATACCAAAGGGGACATGAAAAACTCAAACGTCAGATTTTAATCTTGTCCCTTTTCCCGTTAATACATTTCCACATTTGACCGAGTTCCKTTTTGCTGCCAATGTATTTCCTTGTTTTATCTTTGTAGAAAACATGACTCCTTGAATGTTTACATAAAAATTATTGAAAAGAATGCATCAAGGCAAAGGGGAATGGTATAATGATATTTTATTTAAATAATGTGGAAATGAGTAACGTACAGTATCTTAACTGATGACCAAACAGCTTCCCCTTAAATATATTTGATTTGGGGCTAGAAGCTCAGGAAATGAACTGACAGAATCAAATGGCTTATCTCACTGAAAGTATGTCATTTTTATAGAAGAGTTAATTTTTCAAGAAAAACATCATCTGCCAAAGCAATGAGACATTTACACTTGATAAGGATGTTTAAAGTCTCGCGAAGAAAACTTTCACCATTCCACTATAATAGGATTAGAAATCTCTCAAACGGCTCCAAGAGCTGGAATTTTGCCCTGAACAACAAAAAAAAAAAAGATATGCCCCCCCGACCAAGTGGARGAGAAACCGGGTTGAATTTCCACAGCTAAGTGACTCGGGTGTGTAAGAGCCATCTAAAAATAACTTACTGTAAGTCGCTAGGACCCGGCAGCCCAGCGCTGCAGCGTGCAGCTCCCCGTGCCCTCGCTGCTCCYGGGGACTCGGGGCACGCCAGCCCGCAGGGCAGCGCCCGGCGCCGGGACAGCACGGTCCAGGCTTCTCGGCCTCACCTGAGCCTTGGAACTGCAACACAAGCACTCGGGGTTTGTCTGTGCCACGTGGTGCTGCTCAGAAATACCCAAACTTCAACCCGAGCATCTTTCGGTACCACGCAGCAGCGAGGCGTCCCGTGCCGCCGGCTCCCCAAGCCACCGCCGGCGCCCCTGCCCCAGCACCTGCACGAGTCCCGCCACTGCAACTCAGAGCCAGCTGCCTCTGCTGCTTAACCCCTCATACGGTTTTGCATTTTTTAAATTTTTTTTTTTTTTAATAATAAATTTCATCAGTAAGAGATTTCTTCTCTTAAACTTACAAGCCGTAAGCTTCTCCAGCTCATGCTACTGCAGTTTAGAAAAAATTCGGGGATAGCTATATTCAAATTCTTTATCAGCCAAATGCTCTTAGTGACATCCTGACAAAATCATTTAGCTCCTCTATGCCTTATTTCTCCATCTCTAATACAGGTATACTAGTACCCATTKACATCACAGAGGAAGTGATGCATTCAGTCGTACATGACGTCATATATATATACACATATATATGCATACACATATATACATAGACACCCACACAGTTTTAGGCTGTGTGATGCCGGAACCTGAGAAGCAAGACGAGAAACCCCAAGTCTGACATTGCAAACTGAAGACATTACAAATGGTGCACTGATGACTTAAATGGTGGGGGAAGAAGAATCACTTTGACTTAAATGGTATTAATTCTTTCCTCCTTACAATTAAAAGGATATTAAAAAAATACACATGTGATTGCAAGGGAAGAAATTGCTCTCTTTCACATGGGTGTATTTATATAAAAAATAGTAAGAGCTTTCTAAGATAGAGATCCAAGTTCAGATGTTGGTTTTCATCTGCCATAGTTTCTCACAAATGTGCAAATAAAATTACTATTCCTGAATGTCACTAATGAGGCATTAAGAATTGTTATCTAAAATCTCAGTGGACTTCTTTATTTRAATCAATTCTGTGAAGCATTTGGCCTTCCTTAAGGATAGTCAGCAAATAAATACAAGAATATATGTTTCCGTTGACTGCAGAAGAGCTAACGCTACAATGGAATTATATTCACAGCAAACAACCCAGATTAAAACGATCACGAGAGCAATGACTGTGCTGTAGGTTGTAGTTCAAGCAGGAATAAGAAGAGAAAGAAAACCACGGAGCGGCACACGCGGGTTAATGATGATCTGGAAATGATGCAGAAGAGGGCCCATTACCGCTGGCGTCAGCATTGCTCCTCACTCAGCCCCCTCCAGGTAAATGGAAAGGCCATCATTAAATAACCTGCCTCACTGACTCAATCAATCTTTTCAGTTGCTTCATCTCCAGTGTGCGTCAGCTTCAAGCTCTCTTTCTCCTTTAAGGATCTGGCCCCATCACTTCTCTGATGAAGGAGGGAAGCCCCAGATCACACCTACCTTTCTTCCTCAAGCGTCTCTGTATTATCCCTGGATCCTTTCTGATGATGCTTCTTCTCTTCCTAAAACTCTCTTTAAACTATTTTAAGAAACTGTGTCTGGCAAGAGCGATGGGAGGTAATACCGTGCACTGCTCTGCGTAAAATCCAATCAGACTCAGAGCTTTGTACGTCGCCGTCTATCATCTCCTCCTTCATCTATCTCCTTTTTGTCTAGTTTGCCACAATCAGTTGATGTTCTGGAGTGCTGGTGGTATGCCAAATTACCTGCCCACGGGACACAGACTTATTAAGAAGGCAGGACGGATTTGTCACTGGTGATCTCCAGAGCAGACGCTGGCCTTGCTTTGCTGCGCGCAAGGGCTCCCGCGTACCCCTGCACACGGGCAGGAAGATCGTCCCAGAAACATGCGACTTGCAGCACGAACAGCTACGAGCTGGCCTGCAACACAACCAGTCTCCCCTCTTGCTCCTACACCCCCCAAATACCCTTAACCCCCACAAACAGGGTAACAAAATTTCTTCCCTTCAACTGCACATACGAAACTAGGGGCGACAGGTAGGTCTGCTCACGTCTGGGTTCCTGCTGTGAAGACCGTTCGCATTGTATGAAGGTGCCTCATGAATACACCTGGAACCACAGCACGGAAAATTTGCAGTTTGCTCTTTTACATTTTGCATGCTTCCTGGTGAAGTGCTGGGGTCGCAGGTGTAGCGGGGCAGTGTCACGCCCACCCTCTTTCCATGGAAGATGCTAAATTTTACAATATCTAATTAATTTGCCTCTTAAAGCAACAGATAGATTAAAAACTTACACATTTGTGAGAGATGTGCAAGCTACTTTTCTGTTTTCTGTTAATCTTTGAGATGCCATAACATATTACCTTTATTGACTTGGTGTCAGCTGCTGCAATTTGCAAATGGAAATATATTATTTCAAAGACCCACGGTATCCTTTATTCATAAAGCTATCTTTAATAAAGGTCAAAGGTTATTCACGGAACTGAAAGATGTTTTTCCCAAGTATGATATATGCTTTGACAATTGCAGACTTCCTTACATGCTAGAATGCCAGTGACCACATCTATGAGCACTTACTGCCAATTACTCTTCATGCTTTTCCTCTAGTTAATTTAGCCTGGCAACTGTTCTGTCTCCAGCCACAGTGCCCAACACTTTACAGTAAGTCATACTGATGTAATGACAGCACTGATATTTGCTCTAAAACCATTACCCCAAGTCCATACATTGGATCGTGAAAAGCAGAAGCTGAGAGGGTAATTCATTTTTCTCACTTAGGCACACTTAGCTACCCAGAAAATCTTCTCCTAGGCTGTTCTAAATATGGCTCTTAGTTTAAATAATGTGACTCTTTGACTGATCATGTCATTGTCGTCTACTCTGCCTTTGAATGTTTAAGATTTTGCAGTTTTCTGATCCTGTCTCCAAATCTTTGGTTTCCTTTGTAGGACTTTATTTGCATATTTGGAGCTGTAAGCCAGACTTTTGCTAGATTAATTCCCTAGTAATGCTCTTCCCTGTAATTCAGCACACAATGAAATTCTGTACCACTGTAAACAAACCTACAGACGAAGCATACCTCTTAACCTTGAAATAGAAATTGGTAACCATCTGCGTTTCAGTAATAAACATACCTAGGCAAAAGTGTGACTTTTTTCCATCTATTCCACACCACTCGTTTTACAGACACGGCTGAGACATGCATCATTTGTGAATCACAGCCRTCCTCTGTCCCACACAAGCAGCACATTTAGGGGCCTCCTGCAGGAACACCACGCCATACGTAATACATATTCCATTGYAGAGATGCTCTTAAGTACAGGATAATGTAAATCATTTCGGAAGACGTCTTTACTTCTGGAGCAGAGAGGAAGGGAAGCTTTACATCTACATAATTGTATGCTTTCTACTTAAAATTGAAAGCTAAATTGCAGGCAAATCCCTTAAAGAGACTCCGAAGATCATGGCCAACATCACTCAGCCAGCCCCTGGCCTATTGGAGCAGCAGCAGAGACCAGTGACTCCCACCCGCTGGTGCCTGAGCAGTCCCACAGCCAGTCGGGGGTCCCCAGCCAGCCCCCCCTGCCCTCGGGCGGTTCGGTCACCACCGTGCAGCTGACAGCCCGGGGCTGAGCCCTCCTCTGCGCGCTGGCGGGATCGAGACCTGCGCTAGGAAAGGGTTTTCTTATATCGATTTGCCATCGCGGGCAACATTATATATATAGATTGGCTGGTTAAAAAAGAGAGAAAGAGAGAGCTCCTCCTGGATGGAGATCAGTTCATGACACAACTGCTTAGAAGAGCAAAGGAYGTATCGGCAACTCAGCTTTCAATACCAGACGTTTTCAACCATTTATGATGCAGGATGGGGCAGGAAAAATCCTATATTCAAACCCAGCTGCTAATACACCTGTGCACATTCATGTACTAAAGAGAAAAGCAGCTTAAGTACTAACGACATCCAAATTACATCTTTCCTATCTTTAATGTTTATGATTCTTGGCTCCTTTTTAAGAAAAAGATGTCATTAGAGCTTAATCAATAGCATTCTGCTTTAAGAAAGGCTTTCTGAAGCTGACAAAACCACATAGTTTTTGCTTTGAAACCTGCTTGAATTAGAAAAACGATAAAAAGAGCATGTTTTATTTTTCACGCTAGGGAGGTGGTTGAAATTTCTGAGTAAAACCAAACAGCAACTACAAAACCCAACGTTATCTTGCTCTGTTTACACGCAACGCAGGCATGAAACCAGGGAGAAGAGTTCGTATGCCGACGGTGGGTGCAGCTCTCCGCTCGCTGCAGGGTGTGCGCTGCCGAGCGGGAGCGCTCGCTGAGCTCGGAAATGCTCAGGAGCCAGCGGTTAATAAAATATAATAAAATATATTCCACCAAAAATGAGGAAGGTGATTATCTTTGGATTCAGCCATTGCTTTACCCAGGGCCACCCTCTGCTCCCTCTCCCTGACACGGAGCAGACATCCGCCCTGCTCAGCATCAATGAAGTGGCAAAATCCAGGTCTGAAGCTCTGGTGGGGAGGGTCAGCGGCTGCCTGGGGCTGCCCAGAGACCACGTCAGCTGCTGCCTCCACGCAGACAGGCAGGCATGGGGCAATTCGTGGCCCACAGGTAACTTGTGCAAGCCATAAACWTTAATAAAGCGATTCACAACCCGACCGAGCGCTGCACAAGCCCTCCAAAGCRTTCCCTTTGCTCCTGGTCAGCTCGCATGACCCTCGGCTCTGAGTGTTTCAGCTCAGCAACACCAAGAGCCTTGCACAAATAATAAGGCCTTTTAATGGATAATTAGCCMTTGGAGTTAAAAAATAAAGAAATAAATTAAAAAAAAAATTGCATTTCTCCAAAGCACAATTTCTGTAAAAGAGGGTTTTGGCACAGTCCCAAAGTACAGCAATTGCACAGTCTCTCCCACTGCAAGCAACTGGTTTTTGTTTCTTTGGTTTTTTTAAACCTTAGAGTGCCAATGATTTTTCCCTGTTTCCCAGTGAAATCTGAGGAAATGGCTAAGATGGCCTACAAGATGTATTTGTTCTCAGGTCAAATGAATGACTTTCTTGGACACCAAAGTTCCTGCGGTCCTTAATCCAGAATCTCAGAGGCAGTAAYACAAATGCAAGGAAAGGAAGAAGAGTGAAGAAGAGGAAGAACATGGCGTGGCTTTAAAAAGAGGCAGTGCTTTTAATGAGTTTTGAAGTTCTCAAGAAGTAGGATTGTAAATTGCCGGATTGTCTGCACTGTAACTCCAGCTCTTGTATTTGTTCTTGGAAAAGACTGAGGAAAAAAAAAAACCAAACCGCATCAAAGAAACCTCGAGTGAAAGACCATTATTTGCCAGAGCCTCAAGAGGCAGAAGACTAATAAAATCTTGCAAAGCACTCAGAAGTGCTAATTGCTTTTTTACTGGATTTACAGAGTGGTGGCATTATAGGGCATCTAAGTGTGAAGAACCTAGAGAGGGGCTATACATTCTGAGAGCTTCTGTAGAGATTTTTCAAAAGATGTTTATTTCAAGGAACAGYTTGTGTACTACAGACTCTGGCTGCAATACTGTGATGCTGCTTCTCTGTCTTCCCTCCTGATGTTAATAAATAAAAGTCATTTGATTACAGCAATTGGAGGTTTGAGATGAATTCTGGCTGTAGTGAATATTCTGTGCTTTCCTAAGAAGGAACACCACAAGAAATGAACTGGTTCATGGAATTACTAAGAGGTAAAAACTCAAACCTGGGAATATCCAAGCTCAAATTCATCCTGGCTCAGAGTAAACAGGACACTGTCCTTATCRCTCAGTTTGAGCTGGCAAAATAAGACCAATTTTAATGCACAAGTGTCCAAAGAAAGCATGCTTCATCCCAACCTCCAAATAAAAGCTTGTCTTTGATAAACCAGCCAGCTCAGACCAGAGACGAGTTACTTATCAAAGCGAACAGTATTACTCTGGGAGCACRACTCCTCCTGGGATTTTGTCTCTGATAAGACACGTCACCAGGTTACTGCACGATGGGGCCAGAGCTGCMTTCCTCAGGGTTGTCAGTCTCCCACCTCACATCAATGCTGAGGCCACAATGTTGAGGCACAACTATTTAAGGCTGGATTGATTTCTGTACGTACAGAGCAATTGCATCTCCAATCAATTTGAATGGAAACCACAAATGCTCAGTACCTTGGGAAAAAAAATCAAGGCACTCGGGTTCCTTTATATAGATTCAGATGTCCAAACATAAGACGTCAAGTGGCAGTTGGTTTTGACATTGAAATAGTCCGATATTTAAAAAGCCCTCCCAAGGAATAATGAAAGAAAGCTTGGCAAAAGGCACATGCTGCAAAAATGCAGGCCATTTCTTAACCAGAGTCCACATGTTATCCAGCAGTGATATACCAGCAGTATAATCTTAATTAGCCAATAAAAGTTTTTAGACAATCTGTCTAGACTTTCTTTTGCTTGAATATAAAATTGGCTTTAAAAGAAATACATATAAACAGCAATGAAAAGTCAATGAAAAGTTGTCGAAAAAGGCTTCCTGCTGTTTCACATCTGCACCCTGCACTCTTCTTAAGACATGATCATTTAAGTGAAATCCTTCATTTTTTAAGCAGAAAAGCTGCTATATTTGGGATTATTGCATTGCAAGCTCACAGTCAGCTTCCCAACTTGCTGATGTAGAACTTAACCGGGGGATATCTCTCTTAGAAAGCTCCGATCTACACAGCTCAACATGRGCCTTTGTCTTGAGGAATCGGAGTTGTTAGAAATAACCATAACTGAGTATAGTCACACCTTGAGAGTCCACTGGCCTCGGTCCCGCTTTGCTTTGAAATGGTCTTGTCACTGATGCAGTAACACCACCATGCAGGGCTTTAGGTGGAGAAGACACCATTTTACAGCAGAGCCAGAATTTCACCAGCTGAAGGAAAGGACTTTTGACTCGGCCCAGAGGGGCAGAGGCAGCAAGAGAAGACCTGCTGCTCCTCCGGCTGGATGCGGCAGCAGGTCCGGCGGAGCTCCGCGGAGCGGGCGGCAGGAGCCCGGCTGCCTCCTCCGCTCTGCTCAGCTCCAACGTCAGCCCTGTCGTGGGGGGGCTCCCGGACAGGCACAACAGGCGTGGGACCAAAGGACAGCGCTGGGGTTACTTGTGAGGAAAGGGAACGAAGTGATTCGAGGAAAAAAAAAATACTGGGCTGGAACAGGAACAAAATACAGATATAAGACAAACTGAGAATTAATTAAAGGGTTGATTAGACATGTGGATTAGTGAAATAAAGGGGAGAAACAAAATACATTCAGGGAATTAGATTACAATTTATCTTTAACCAATACTTAAGAGAGTATTTTCTTGATCGTAGCCTGAGATAGCCACGTCCAGACTTTTCACATCTGGATAGAATCTTCTATTGTAAAGCAGCTACCTGAAACACTTTGACTTTCTATTTTTCATAGGACGCCACTCTCCCTTATCCCAGAGCCGGGCCATCGGCAGGAACGTGCTGGTACCCAGAGATCCGGCTCSCCCAGCACCACCACCCTAAGAACGTGGCACTGGCTCTTGTGCAGCAGCTCCGGGACGTACGGACGCACCAGAGCTCAAGCACAARACGGGGGGACGGTCGGTCAGGATTGCTCCCTGCCTTAGGCGGGTGCGCGGAGCAGCGCGAGCAGCTCTGAGCCGCTCTTCCTCGGCTCTTYTAAATCCCACATCAGGCTGCGTTTGCCCAAAGGAAGGCAGCGAGCTCGCTGGGGAGAGGAGCTGGAGCCCCGAGGGACCCACGCTGCGGCCGCGTTTCCTGCAAGTGATACGCGTTCCACRAGCTGCAAAGACAACCTGTGTCTAACCTTAAGCAGAACATCTTATTTCGAAACCGAATCTAGACTATGGATGGCTGCTCTCTTTGTCACACTTGGGCTCTCCAAACAAACAGCAACCCGGTGAAGCGTTGCCATTTATCATGAGTAAGGAGACAGCTTCAGTGCATGTTGCAGCATCCAGTGTCAGCCTAACATCCAGTTCAAATTTCAAATGAACATCTGCACGTTTGAGTTGCCTTTCTATTACCCAAAGTTTAATCTGTTTCATCTCCGTGCTTACACAATGAAATACATGTTAAATCTTTTTTTGCTRATAAAATAATTGAATAATTTGCTTTTTTACCAACTTTTTGTTATTAACAGGCCAAAAATGATGTGAACAGGGCACACTGAAAGCACCGTGATTCGCACAGGGCGACTTGCTGCTGGCATGTCAGGTTACAGGTGCTGATGTAGAGACCTGCAGCATCGCATGATGCAGGACCAGCCGAGGCACCCGCCTGCAAAGAGGGAGGGGTATTGCCAGCATCAGGCTTTTGTTTAAACAGCAAACATTGGTAAAGTGTTAAAATAATCCCAATAGTCTCCATTACGAGAGCAAGCTAGATGGCCTCCTGATTCCTTATAGACTGAAAACATATGAATCTTGAAACACCAAGGGGAAAGGAAACAGAACTGCCTGCAATATAAACTGTGTATATATATCTTCCCAACGTCCTGGCTCTATGTGTAAACCGCTTAAAATGCTGTATTGCAGTTCATATTCTCAGCTCAGATATCTTGTTGAATATACTAGAGCAAGTAGTCCGGGTATTTCAAACACTGCCTTGATAAATAACTTTCCTAAGAACCTGTAAGAAAAGAGTATAAACTCCATTGATCACAATTTACTACCTGCTATGATTTTGCAAAGCGGGGTACATATACCCGGTTAGAGTCACTTTCTCCTCTCATTGATCTTTTTTTCTACACAGGGAAGTTGGTCTGAGGAAGGCTTAGATAGCTTTGGAGACAGACCGGGGAATATTTTTGGCATGCCCGGAAGATCACTAGCAATGCATGAAAGCCATCTTCCGAGAGTGTGAAGGGTTCAGGACGTTTGTCATCCTCTGTTGTCTGTGGAAGGATAAGGAATGAAGAAGGCAGGGGAGGGCGCGTGATGGAGGAGGCATCTTAGAATTATTTATGTGCTGCTACTCCCCCATGGCTATGAAAGCTGTTCTTTGCATTAGCACAAAGTGAAAAGGGACTGTGAAGTATGGAAGGTACAAGATGAGGCAATATTTTGTATTTCCTCCTGGGATGCAGGATTTCAGTGACAGAAACTGGAATAACTTACGGCATTCGATTATATATTACCCTTCAGATGCAGAAATGGATTTAGAGCTGGTCCCAAATGACGTTCCAACAAATTCATCCTACTTTGCAAAACAGACGTATCCCATGGGAAAATCTCAGTGTAATCACAATATTTCTATTTTCCATGGGGAAATTCAAAATGACAGCAGGGGCTTCCTCTGCAGAAGGTTTTTATGACATTCATTTTATTCCTTCAGGAAAACTGACAAGACGCTTCGCACCACACACTGGAATAGGCACTGTAGGCGGAGGCGAAATGGGAGCCAGGATTCACAGGCTCCACTTCTCCCCCCGGGTAGGCTGGGAGGCAGGAGAAAAGCGTAGTGMGGAGCAAAGGCGCTCAGATGCAATCATCTAGGAAGTCTGGTTTCACTGCCCCCCCAGCAGAAAAAACGGACTTGGGAAAAAATTCTATCTTATCTTCCAGGAGTTTTAAGTTTTCACAACCAAAGTAAATTCTGTTTCTGAAACCATTAATTTTTTTGGTGAAACAAACGGGATTTTCTAGCCCACTCTCTATGGCAAGTCTTCCTTGCCCATAGATTTTTTTTTTTCCCTGCCGTGGCTCAATCTTTCCAACCCCAGCCGCTCCTATCAACCTTCATTTTATGGCTTTTCATCTCTCCTTCTCCTAATCCTCATAGCTGACTTGCTGTTTCCACAGACTTGTTCCTTCCTTTTATTGTTCAGTCAATCTGAACCCCCTCCCCTCCCCCTACTCCTCCCCAAAACAACGTCAGCTTTTGCACTTCACTAGGACCTTCTCCCGAAGATTCCTAATGCACATTAACATCCTTTTTGTCCCTTTCCCTGATATTTCCACCACCATTTTTCAGCAAATTTCTATTCTTCCCAGCAGAAGATGGATGCAGAACAAACACGAATGCTCTTGCTCGGATTCTGCTCCATACTGCTTTCTTTACCAAGAGGAACGTATTACCCTTGAGATACAGAAAACCTTTCAAAGAACAAATAAAAAAACTGGATTGGGATGACTAACTCACTGAATCTGCATCAACCCARCTTCTTCAATTCTGCATCATGGGACATGCACATTGCAAAATGCAGGAGCACCCCCGGGGGTGTCCAACCTTACTGGTAAAAATAAAGGCTCAACAATACATGTCTCTGCTTTGAAATAACGAGGACTTAACCAATCACTTGTTTTCAGCTGATCCACATGATACTTTTCACATAACYGCAAAAGCAATGTTTTATTAAATTTGGGGTAACGTTTTTAAAGGATGCTGGCAGTTATTTGTTTAGTAACAAGAATTGCCTATTTCTATTTTATTCTGTCCTTGAAATGCAATCTCCAAATGTTCAATAAATGCCATAAAAAGGCAGATACTTATCATTAAAGTGACTTATGCTATAACTGTGACAGCAGCCTCTTACAGCTATCCAATAATACTTCGCCAAGAAACCAGCTGTGTGAGATCATTCAGGAGCCCAGAGTGCAAGTTTCTGCATGTATCAGCATGGAACCGGTCTCGGATTTCACATAAGCAGATGGAAAGGTAATCATAATGTCATATCTTTACCTCTTTCCTTCTCCCCAAACTCTATTTTATTGACTTTTCATGATTCTGTTTGAGAAGGAGGAATTACTCGGACCCCTGCTAGTTCCATCACAGAATCATAACGCTATTCGGGCAGACTGATGCTGCAGTGCCATCAGGTACGTACCAAACCACGTGCTCCTAATGCCCCTCAGCTCCACTGCTTTCCTGAATAAGATCTTAAGAACTCTATACATCTACACCAGGTATTTATCTTCAAATGATGACAGAAGATAGGAAAATACATAGATCACGTACATATCAATGATTGGATTTTTTTTTTAAATTCAAATTCTTTAATGACCTGTTTATATTTGGTGCCTACACTCCCTGTGTAGTCAAGAGAGAGAAATAGATGTTTCAGAAGGGCAACTCAGATCTCATCACTCTTCGTTACTGCAGAGGGAACAGAGCCAACTAACTTAGGACATCTGTTATGTCTTTCTTACGTAGGAAGATGCCTCGCTAAGGAGATGAAGATTGCATTCACAATGTTTTGATAACCTAAAAATACAGGCAGGTGCCTAGAGGGTTTCTCAACATCTAAGGCAGGCACCTAATGAGCTTTACCCAGTATCACCGGGAAGTCAGAAGTCCAATCACCTCCTTAAGGACATCACCTATTTACCCCTCTAAATGACATCACTTCTCACAAGCTATTAAAAAAAGCCCCAGCAGCATAGACCATGCACACAGGGTAACAGATTGACTTTGCAGAGATGCACTTTGCTTTTTCTTTTCCACTATCAGAAGTATACTGTTAATCTCTAAATGCAATCCAAAACACCCTTGAGGATCAAGTCCAGTGCATCTTCTACTAGATCAGTTAGTTAGAATTAAAAGAAAATCCTATTAAACCTATTAAGCCTGACAGACTGCAGCACACAACACAAGTTGGTACTACTTTAGAAAGCAATTTTTCTTGACTTTTTTTTCTGAAATGACAAAACATTTGTTATTTGACAAGACATAGGAAGGAAAATAATAGATTTCATAACATTGTTATTTAACATAACATCACTGAACACCAAAAGGGACAGATGCATGAATATTTGAGCAAAATAGAAAGAAAAATGAAAACCACTTGAAGTGCTCTGATATAAATTACTTTATCAGTGGTTTATATATTTATTTTTGCTATATTTGATCCAGACAACAGGCTCTCAAGTAAATGAATAAAGGCCATTCCCATCAGAAAGTATAATCATTTAACGCGATCAAAGACACAGGAGCAGCCCTGCACTGCTGCCTCTCCATCCCCCCAGAGACCTCCGTCCTTTCCTGGGGACACCAGGCAGAAAAGCACCAAAGGGAGTGGTCTGCAGGACCAGTAATTCACTGGGAAAACTCCATAAACCTTGAACCATGCTCTACACCCTCAGACTCCACGAAAGCACTGGGGTCTGTGACCCTCCCGAGAGCTGCTGCTCCCCGAAGTGACAGCACCTGAGACACATGCKAAGCACCACCCTGACATTGTCTGGTTTTCTTCAGACGGTTTTYGGACTGCACTTCAAAAACAGATTTATAGACCAGTTTGGCAACACGTARGCTCAGCTGTTTGCTCTGAAACGCTATAGAGGGTTTCTGCCCCTTGGGTTACAGCAGGGGGGGATCCAACGAACACAGTTTGCAAAACGCTTTGCTTCAGCTAAATAAATAAATAGGCATCACGGTGGACAGTACAACACCTTAGCCCACCTTCTTCCAAAACAATGACTCATTCAAACGAATATTTGAACAGTGACTGTTAAAAGTCGGGTTCTGTTAGCTGCGGCAAAGAATAGAAATCACAGATCATAAATTCTGGGCATCATTGGGTGATGTGTGATATCACCCGTTGCCAGTATGTTGTGCAAAGCTTCACTAATAAATCGTAAGTATTTGTTATTTATTTACATAGCCAAGGCAATCTTTGCCCACCACAATGGATCACAGTGATGTCACTAACTTTTTTCACCCTCCCTTCTCATTTTTGGGCTTCTTTTAACCTTGGGTTATGTTGTAAAGCGACTGCTCCTTGTAATGGGTATTCTAAACCCACTCAGTAGGGCTGTAATGGATCAAGGAAAAAAGAGAGATGTTTCATTAACATCAGAATGTAAGACAAAAAAAATCAGGATTTTCTACCTGGCACTAGGAATCAGTACTCTATTTGAGATATACAGACAGAATATTCTCCTTTCCCTTCTTAAAACAGACAGCTGTACAACTCCCKTGTAGCAATGATTTAACTCTCTCATGTTATCCAGCACTAATTTGTGCTAATGGAATTCCCAACAGACAGCACAAAAATTAAGTTCTATTACAAAAATGCAGATGATAGCAGGCAGCTGAACAGACCTACAGAAGCCTACAAAAACGCTGTGTGAATCACTGAGGGATGATGTAGCAGCTCTTGGCTTTTAACAGTGTCAGCTTCCACAGAAGATAAGTACTGAATTAGAGCACCATATGATACGCCATGTTGAGGATTTCACAGAAAGTATCACGAGATGATTCAGATCACCAAAAACCCAAATCAAAAGATTCAGATCTTTTTAGAAACACAAGTCAGGGTAGAATACAAATATCAAGGCTTTAGGAAAAGCTGTCATATTTTCACWTTTAGGTGGCTACAGAGGTTTAAAAAAGTCTTTGCTACCAGTAACAAACCCATAGAAAATATTTTCTGTAGGAGGTATTTAATTGTAGGTAGCTAATTTGTAAAGAAACCAATGCATTAGGAGATTATACTAGTTAATGCATAGATTGTAACAGCATGCAAAAAAAGTGGTTCATCTGATTTTGGTGGAGTGACACTTGTTAGGTGTAAGGGCAATCTGTCTCGTATGGGTAGGTATGTTTGTGTATACATACGGTTTTTACTAGCAAATATAAAGCAGGGAAAAACAAGATAAAATGGAAATTCAAGTCTAAATGGGGGGATAGAAAAGAAATACTGTTCAGTATCACTGCTGGAAAAAAATTCTACTTATGAGGGTAAGGAGAAGGATTCATGATTTCAGGGGTCTCTTCTTTGCCCTGACAATGAATGTTTTTTGATGTTTCTTCTGTTTCTGAGGAAATTCAGCTCCTGCATCTAGGCCATCCCTGCCGCATGCAGATGTTCTCAACCTTACGTAACAGATGTCTGCGCAGCACTCGAGGATCATGGAGACAGAAGAATTAAAGAAATGAATATTTCAGAAAGGTCTTCAGCAAAAAAAGGAGAAAAGAAGATAAAGAGACTGTTGCAAGTGTTGTGCTTCCTATGTTAAAGTGGATTAAAGTTTATTCTGCTTTTTTGTTCTGTCAGAGTGATGATAGCCTTTTAACAAATATGACACCGCAACTCAAAGTCTTCAGAAGAAACTTCAGTATATATAATCATATCAGCACACTGGTACAAGAGCTTTAATCCCTTTTTTTTTCATGTCTTCAGTACACAGAGAAAGAAGACATGCTTTTCCAGAATTTTTCTTCTCCAGTCCTTCCAAATGGTTGAGAACATCATCATCTAAACTAATTAATTCTTAGTTTGTAGATTAAGGTACTCCATTACCGACACGCTGCTCTGTACAATACAACAGGTCTAGTTTGTGCAAAGAGGCGGAACCGTGCTCAAAATCAGCCTTGCTGAGTGGAAATACTTATTTCTGAGATGGAATTGGACAAGGGAGCTATGGAAAGGCAGAAGAAAGAGGGTGAAGGTAGCAGACATATGGGTTTGCAGAGCCGGGCATCCCCTTCCTTGCACCAGTTGGGCTGCAGCCGGTGGAGTGAGCACCAAAGTCTCCACGAGCAAAGCAGCCAGTGTACTCATCCGTGAAAATGGGTCATTTTTGGAGCGAAAAAGATGAATAAATGCATACTAGATCTTTCCTTTATCTGTTAGGAGGCATTCAAGTGGTCTTTTGCTAACGACTGCAATATATATATTTCTTACAGATAGCAATTAACCTTCTGGTACAAATTAATCTTTAAAAAAAATCAAAGACGAATTAATCTTTGAAATTCAAGTATTCAGTAGTTTCATTAATAATCTGAAATTGTCCTTTAGATTTCCCATAATTAGACTATTCCCCTAATTTATTAATCCCATAGACTGCAGAGCATGTTTCAAATCTTCACCTCCTGCCACAATGACATATTCAAACTCGCTTGAAGCACTCATAATAAAAGTCACTTTGTGAGGAATTATTAACTCAAAGGATCAAGCAAAGTCTTTATATACTAAAGCATATTTGAAAACTAAGCAAGGATAGCACTTTCTACTCATCCCCGCAATTCTAAGATCTTGGCTGAATCAGAAACAAGTTTGGATAAAACACTGAATTTAGGATAATTGGCTGCTACAGATTCGAGGCCAAAGATAACAAATGTGCTGGTACCTATGGACTAAATCTTCTTGCCTGGCAAAATACACTGATTATGAGACACAAGGCAATTGTCTGAGAGCTAATAATGACTGCTTATTGACGGTGTGTCTCAAACTTTGACTAATTACCTCCGCTCCGGGGCTGTTCCTGCTCCCGGCAGATGCGCGTGGTCCTAAGAGGACAGACACAAGGAGCCCTGCTCTGACGCCTCTCCCAACTCTCTTCTTCTGCTCCTTAAAAGCRGGTCACGGGGGGCAGGATTCACGCCACCTCCGAAATCCCTACGGCCAGGCAAACTCTCAAACAGCAAACCGCAGCCAGCACTGCATCGTCTTGTCACAGCCCAGGCAGCATGAAGATGCCAGGACTAAAAACCTGGAGCTATATCTGCACCTACTGCACTCCCCCATTTACACCAGGCTAGAGAGCTTATCGTGCCATTACTTCGTTTACTTATTTACTTGCATGCTGGGCCCCTGGGTTTGAGAGGAGGGGAGTAGCAAATCTGCCTGCACRTAGACGTGGTGTTTCTGCCAAGTCTCGCTGCAGCCTTTGAGGAGGCAACTGAGGCAACCCACACAGCATCCAAACCCTGAGCAGGACCAAAGCCTAACCACAGAAATTAAACGGACGATGCTTTAAGCGTAGCACAACGCCTCCTGATGAACATCACGTGTTTTAGCTAACTGGAAAATGAGATAAACTGTGCCCTACCACTTAAACCCCTCTCCTGTCCTCTCCATCCTCCCCACGTCCCTGCAGGGTATGCTGAGCATGCCCTCCGAGTTGGGAAGAACAGCAATCCACAGCCTCCTTGACTTCCAGAAAAATTGGATCTTTTGACTGAGGAGAAAACTTCCTCCCACTGCTGTTGCATTTCTGTTTCTTCTGGCATGAGTTTTCTAATTAGCCTGTTTTGATTGGCACCCCAAGCACCACGTTAATCTACTCGCACGGCGGCAGCAGGATCRTCACGAGTGTGCTCTCCCATCCCTTCCTCCCCGTCCCTGCAGCCTTACAACGGCGCAGCACACATGGCCGTGCTTTGCTTAGGCAAAGATACTGCGTAATTACACACCTCACTCAGGCCACGTATATTTGGACCCATTTAAATATATTTAATACTCTACACTGATCTTGGTACATCTCTGTCTTGTGGAACCTCCTGTCCCTTCTGTTCYTCATTGGAGAGGGCCGTTCACTTCACGCATTCAGACACATGGCTCGTGACCACTCAAATGTTTTTAAATAGATCGATCAAGGAGCTACTAACTACACCACCATGAGTCAGTAAAATTATTGCTGCTTATGGCTTCTTCAGGAGGCTCTTGCCAAACCCTGATATTACAGCAATCACCTGACAGCCTGGTTAATCAYTTCTTTTGCATAAAATGTCCCCAAGGAGGCACAGCCGCATCAGGCACCAAGAAAGCCACCCCAAAACCGCTGCACCCTCAAYGCCACCTCCCCCAGAGCACAATGGGCAAATCCCATTGCAGCGTGACCCCCCCAAAACAGCACCTGGGAGATGGTCACAACCGATCCCCAAAGTCGGGGGACAAGGTGCCATTTCCCCGTAGGGAATCAAGSCCAGCACCTATTTCTCCAGGCAGCACTGCTCCATTAAATATCTAGACAACAGGATCTTCTTACACTTCCCAGGGTTTTAAAAACCCAGGGAACTTGTTGACAGGTATTAAATCCCCTCAGAACTTCACCTAAGCTCTATCTGTGTAACACAAAAAAAAAAAAATTCATCGCAGCCCTAAGAAGAGAAAGCAGCTGTACTGAATCAGAGGCAGCAGCGGGGATTGGATTATTCCAGTTTCCAGACAAGGCAGGCTGCATATATGAAAGAAAGTTTATGCACTATCCCTGYTAGTGTCTTAATCTTGTAGGCGTGACCTACACCACCCTGCATGCAAAGCTGTTTTAAGCAGGGTATTCTTTTGGTTTTAYGCTTTATTTTTTATGAAATACTGAATTACATGTTGACTACATGAACAGCTCGTATCATTAATTTAATTCTACAGAAGGTCTATAAAATCATACAGTATTATTCAGCTAGAGTTCGTCCTTGACATAGAGAACATGGTATGATTTTGCAACAGTGGATATTTGCAAATAAAGTAAATTTTAAATTATAATGAACACTGGCATTTGTCACTTCCTGCAATATTAAATCCAAACCCATTTTAATACCACATAAATATGCATTTGAACTAACAGACAAATTTATGCAAATATAGGTTCCTCCTGTGACATCAACATAATGAAATAATTCCAGATTCCCCTCTCTAAAGCCCCTTTCCTTTAAGCACAGCCGCCTTCTCCGCTCGCTCCTTGGATGACGCTGCCAAGAGCGATCCCCCAGCTGCACCCTGGCAGTTTGGGAGCGAGCTGATGCTCCTCCTCACAGGTAACGCAGGCATTTTGCAAAAGCAGAGCCTGTGCTGTGGAACCAGCTTCGCAACAACCGAGGAGAAGGAAACCACCGATGGCTGCTTCAGAGCAACGCCTGTCCCATCCTAGGCCTTTCCTTTCATGCACTTACTAATCTGGTTGGTGATTTATGTAATTAAGTGAGTGAACCGTGGATTGCATGATGCTGTTTTTACTTAATGCAATGCCAGGGCAGTTACAGGGTGGGAGATCTGCGAGTTCATTTTGGGAATACCATAGAGCTTATTCCTGTGCAATGATGATGGGTTCCTGATCAGGATATGTCATTGTACGCTTCTGGAGATGGGCCTTGCATATATCACCAATAACGAATGACATCTTGTGCTTTTTTTTTTTTTCCTTACCAGTACATGAATCAACTTCAAATATTTCCATTTTCAAACCTTTATGATTCTGGATTGCAAATCAGCTTGCCATGGATTTATACCTGTATTCCCTGAAGTGCCATCTAAAGTCCTCCTAAGTTCTGGCATCTCTGGGTAAATTTAGAACTATTTACCCTGAAGTATGAATTACCAGGATAAGGGTATGAGCACACTGACACAGCAGTCACACCTTCGCGACAGGTCTGCTCTATGTTTTGTACCAGAACAGGAAAGCAAGCTGTAAAATTAGAGATTTCTGTCAACAAAATTATGATGGTTCAACTCGATACCATAAGCCTGACCCAGCGCAAGACAAAGCATTTCCCTGTCCTCTGGGAACATCTCTCACCGACAATGACATTGTCCAATACAGTTTGGCCTTCTTGGGACACCACTAAATGAAACCAGTAACAAGAAAACCGTGATGCATCACACCAAAGGTCTGATGTGCCTCGCACCATACTGCTGAGTTTGTTGCCTCCGTAKCCCAGGCCAGTAATCTTTGAGCCTTCAAGTAAAAGATTATGAATTTTCTCAACTAAATTGGTCAAGAGAAATGCTAAAGAAAAGCAATACAAATCAGGCAGCGATCTGAAAGGTGAACAGCAATAGTATGACACAAGTCAATGTCTGGTAACAAGCAGTCTTCGCAGAATTTTTAGCTGTGGAGAGAGAAAAGCTCAGCATTTTAAAATCTGTCTTCTACCCATGTCAACATAATATAATGCCRTCCAGTGGAATAGCAGGAGCTTGATAAGACTCAGGGTTTTCTCCAGAAATGATTGAAAACCACTAAGGTTTCAAACTCTCTGAAACTCCATAAGCAATTTAGGAATGAGAGTATCTAGGAGCCATTATAGAGGCTTTGCAAAGAACTGGAGCAACTTCAGAATCAAATATATGTTCTAGAAAAAAAATGTAACATTTGGTACAAAATAACGTTCATTATTTCTACAGCGTTTGCTGGAGGGAGGATGGGCGTTGCCTACCTGCCTCTCTGGAAATTTGCATGAAGGACTCGACTCCTTTTTCTCCATAATTCCCTTCAGATGCCAAAGTGGACACATAATTCCATCCCAAAGCTTTCACAATGTCCACCATTGCTTGTGCTTGGAAGGAATCTGGAGGAACCACACGTGAGAAGAAATCATAGCGCCTGTCATCACTCAACTCTGGTGCAGTTGAGGCATAACTGATTTGTGGGATCTGTAGAAAAAAATAATTTCTGATAAATATACATATTCATATACTCATTGCACTTCTTGCAGCAGTTAGCTAAAGCAGTTAGCTTCAGCTGAGCCTCAGTTSGTCTTCATTTATCCATCTGTATTTCTCCACCATGCTCCTTTACAACATACAAGTCAAAGAAACAATCCTTCCATTGACTTCAAGTTACACACAAAAAAAATCATTAATCAATTGAAAACAACTGTATATGTGCACATTCATAATTTCTTCCTTTGAGGCAATCTTAAATACAGCACACACAAACCATTTTTCTCACTATGTCCTTTTTATTGGCRTTCTGGTTTTACTCGCATCAGGTTATCTGGGATCCTGACTGCAACCGAGTTTAAATCTACACCTGTCATCGCTGGCTGAAAGCCAGAAGGACCCTTCATCAGTTTTTGGAGGGTGAAGAAACTCTTAAACATTAAACTACGACTCCAGGTTTTAACAAAAGGATGTTTATTTTTGATTCTTTCTGATGAAGAACAGTCAAGAAGATTGCTGAACATGAACATCTGTCCCACAAAGACAACCTGGTCACGATTCAGCTCTGTCCTAAAACTCTGCCTGCCCATGACAAACCAGCCCCTGCTTTTCCTTCTCACGGCAGAGTGCGAAGGAGGCTGACGGTTACTTTTTGTAAGAGAGAGACTAGAACATTGTTCAGGGCTATTTTCTCCTCAATAACAAAGGTCCCTAAGCAGTTATCAAGCTGACAGTATGTTAATCCCAAAACACATTATGCAATTGTTTGAGTAACAGTCTGGGACTGTTCCTTAAATTAAGGAACCTGCCATAATTCTCACTTGAGATGCCAAGGAGGGGAAAAAAAAGATGTGCAATATACACAAACATGATCATATATAACGATTTGAGAGTTCTAGACTGCAGAAAGGTCAGTATTTCACGCCTCAGTACAAGCATCTTCTGCATTCTCATATTCTGTCTCTGCACAGCATTCCTACAAGTATTTATTAGCTCTCCTGYCTTCTCAGAAGAATAAACATTATATTTCCCCAGGCTCAGTACTGCCGAGGGCTCGGCGCCGTCGGTTCCCACAGAGGTCAGCACCAGCTGAGAGCAAACGCAGCATTTCCACAGGATACGCACTATATCTGTACATCTGTATGTACATTAACARCTACTACAGCAGAGCAAAAGCAGACCTGTAAAGCAAAATCGCTGCTGAAGACCCAGCAGATAAGTGAATTTATCCAAACCATCCATAATTATTAAATACCCCAACATTTGTTGAGACATGTTCCTGTTTGTAAAGGTCCTATCTACTGATGTATTATAAACCATAACAAACCATAACACATGACTTATTTAAGGTCTGTTTAGCTTCATTCAGCATCAGCCTAGAGCAAAACAGGGCTCGTGGCCCTTCTCAAAGCCCGGCACTGGCGGGACCCCTGCCCGGGGAGCCTGCTGACGCAGGGCCCAGGCGTAGCACCCCTCCTGCTTGCCATGAGCTAYTAAACCTAACCAAACTCACCGTCAGCGGGTGCTCGGGCTGTCACCGTGGGTGTCGGAGAACCGAATCCCCCGTCACTTGGCACGGCCTTTCCTTCGGATGTGTCGTGTCACTCCTTTGCACGCCCGCTGGTTTTACAACCAGAGAGGTGGCTAATCAAGCTGAAAGTTGGGATGCTTCAGGTCTTTAATGCAAGACAGCAGTYGCCTACAAAGCCTTGCCAGATTTATTTTAGATCTGTGGCTTGTRGACAGCACGTTGCCAGCAAGACCTTCCAGTCCTCCAGTCACAGAAAATTAAAAAAGTTAAAACTGAAGCTGCCAGGAAGAACACAGCATGGTGTTGATCACTGGTACATGATTTACTCGCTCAGTATTTCACCCAGGGGCCAGCAAAGCTTGGGGACCACTCTCAAAGACAAATAGATCGATTACACCATTTTATCAGGGTTCTTTATTTTTAATCTACCTTAGGGATGACTTTCAGCTAACACCAACTACTGAGGTTGCACAGAAAATGCTGGGCACCCTGGCCATCAAAAATAATTGAAATTCCTAATTTGTCTGTGCCTACAATTGCTGTTGTAATAAATGAYTGGTGACATTTTAGGATCGCTCTCTTCTCATTTGTACAAAGCAGTTAACAGAGCTTGCTCAGCTGCTTATCAGCTTAATTCATCTATTCATTGGATGGTATTACATTAAGTGGAACAGTTAACCAGGCTGACTTTATGGGTGCTATATACCCATTATTAATTAGACAAGCATCCAGTACACAATATACAGTCCCACACACAGAGTCATACTGAGATAGCCAAGTGCTGGCTTTTTTAATTATAAATAAAAGAAAGGATGAAATATGAATTTTTATCTGTGGCAAGTGTTTGCATTCCAACCTGCCAACAACTGCTTTTTCAACTAAAAATCAAAAGGAGCATATTCTGCACTTTTACAAAAGCAAAGCTTCTACAGATTTTGCTCCACCGCTTATATTACTTAGGAGACTTTTTGGTTTTTTAGTCTTTTTTCCTCTGTCCATAAAATATTAACCACTTCTGCCATTTCAATCACTTGCAGTATAAAAAGCATATATTGGKTTTTTTTACCAACGTTTCTTGAAGGGTATCTAAAAGCAACATAAAGTTATATGTATGAGGAGTAGAATTTTCATAAGATTTTGTCTGAATACGGAGAGAAAAGTACTTAAATGGATACAATACAGACTGCAGCCATTAGAGTTCAACTTTGTCCAGTACGTCAGAGCATGTTACACCTAGGAAAGACGTTTTCCCTTCCCGCACGTCTTCCCGTGCACACAGGCGGCATCCCAGATGTCCAAACGGAACATCTGCTTGCATCAGCTAAAATCTAACACTCCATCATTTCTTCTTCTCTTCCTTTTTTAACATTCACATCCAATTGGATGTGGACAAACCTCCCACGGACTCAGCTGGAAACCTTTCTCCCGTGCTTCACACCATATGTTCCTCCGCGTTACCGTTTTGTTTTTTACTGAGAGCGACTTTAGTTCGAAAAACACAGCATCATGCTAACCCCATTCAAATCTCAATGGCCAGACACCCTCTCCTCTCCGGGATCTCTTCACAGGGCTTACGCTAATCAGACCAACATCCAAAAGACAGCATACAGTGCTGCCACGTGCCGATGGCTGCTCACCGGGTAAGCTCACAGACACGCACCTTCAGCTCCTGTGAACGTTGAAGTGCACTTGAAAATAAAAATGGGTTGACCCAATTCATCAAGACACAACCCCAAGCTGGCCAAACTTCACAGTTCTCTGTTCCCAAAGACGATGAAGATGGTCTCACCATGCAAGGGGGGCTGAGGGGGAGCCAACGGAGAACAAGAAGAAGGGCTATAATTTGATTCCTCTCTGATCATTAAATTCATCCCCTTGGTCCACCTCTCTCGAGCACACGCTGSTGCTTCTCGAGACTGGCACAGGCCTCCCCCTCGGGGCAGGAGGCTGGAGCCTCCCCAGCCTCCCGGCTCACATCACCCAAGCAAACCTCCTGCCCCAGGGGCCAGGAATGCAGTGGCTGGATGCAGACAGACTGGATTTCCGTTCTGAAGGTGCAGAAGAAGCCTTAGTAAAGCTATCCACATGAAAAAGCAGTTAAATAGCTGGATGTTTGACAACCAACTCTTCTCCACCCTGATCAGTTTGTAAAACCTGCATTTAGCACTGCAGAAAGGTGCTGAACGATCAGCCCTGTAACGGGAAGTCTCCCGWTCATGCACAGACACAAGATGAAGGAGTGCGGAACAAGCTGCAGTACGATGCCAGGGATGCCTGAGCAGTTAAGATGTTCTTAAATGTAGTCCTACTGCTACCTAGTGTGTCCCCTAAATGTCCCCTCAGATGTACCAACCATTGCCACTCTTCTTTCTGTTTTGGTTGTGAAAGCTGCTGATAYGGTTCAGCCTCGCAAACAAAAGCCATCTGACAGTATCGCCAACCCTCGCCATGCTCTAACCACACCAAAAATTGGAAGTTCACCCACTTCACCCAATTTACACACCGAATTGATAGCACCTAAATAAAAAGGTTTGCAATCCCCCTTCCCTATAGGTTTCCCTATTTTTACAAGCTTTTAAACACATCACTTCTTCTCTTAAGCCACACTCTCTCTCCTTTTGGTCCTGCAAGGATCGAGTTTGAGACATCACGTCCTGCCGCCATAGGAACAACTGGGCTGTCGACAAACCCCGCAAGCATTACAATGGCTTCACGTCAGGATCACAGCACAGACTATTTTAAATGAGGTTGKTTTTTTTAATTAACCAGATAAATATTTTCTGTCTCTTAACTGATTCATTTTTCTTTCATTTTGGTAAAATCTGCTRTTTGTCATCCATATCTCACATTCAAAACTTTGGTTTAAAGCAGCAAGCTTTCTCTTCCATCACATTTTTCTATTTTCTGTTCTGAAACATGTTTGAAACCATGAAAAAGCTCTAGGGAATTACAGTCTGCTTTCCAAGCAGCTCTAACATCTTGGCAGAAGAGTTGTGATCCATAAGGCACAGGGGATAAAAATCCCCCTGGCCCTTACACAGCAAGGCTGTAAGAAAAGCCTGTGGTCCTCCTTCATGTACTGCACAGCGGCAGCGTTTGCAGAAGAGGCATCCTGCCCGAGCCTTCACCACCGTCACAAGACACGGCTGGAGCTGGAGCTTTCTGAAGGACACTCAGGTGTCAGCAGATGAGTAAGCAGATCACTGATGTGGGAGGCAGGTTTTCCTGAAGGCCATCGTCGTGTTTACTGGACTATGGCAAACATCACACTCCAGAGTTTCACATCTCGTTTGCCTGGCTGATGTTCTGATTACAGTAAGAGTGAATGATTAATGCCGGGAACATTGCATTAGTCAGTGATTAATTAGTGTTAATTTATTTTTAACATTGAACATTATTCTTCATTTATTTCATTTTCTYCTGTTAACGAAAAGCTCTCTCTGGATCACACTTGGTTGTCTCTTGAAGAGCAGTTTGTGAGCAGCTGCACCAAAAGTCACAGCAGACAACACACCAAGGATCAACATGCCTCTCTGATGGCCTCCTAAGCCACCCTTTGCAACATCAAACATCTTCCAACATCAGGTTTGGAACTGCGTATTTCAGAGTAAAAAGCAACTGAAATGCAAACTTCTTGTTCCAATTCTTCATTTCAAACTTATTTTGTATTATCGCCTCWTCCCACATCCTCCTCTCACTGTTCAACAGACCCTTCTTTTCAAGCAAAAGGACAGAAAGTGGCCATCCCCTTGCTGATAGCCAAGTGTCTCAACTGGAAACACGCAAGAGACCCAGTGCCAGGAGACAAACCAACTCTCTCCGAAGCTGCAATAACTGCCAGAAGCATTGGGCTTACTGCCCACACCCTCATCACCTCTGCCTAACTCTGCCTRCAAATTCACTTGCATGGCCAAGAACCTTGTAAATCAGCGGAACCATAAAAATAGTTATTGCTACTATGCTACTTCAAATGTGATTGGGTTAGGCTACATCTCCTCAGCACTTATTAAAAGATTGATAAAATGGTGCACCTGAACCCAACTCACCAAATGACAGTAGTCAGAAAACTTCAGAAAAGGCAATTTCCCTAAGGACCATGTGCAATTAAGATAATGCATGAGTATACCTGTTGAGATATTAATGAGCTCCCACCAGGGTAATATTAAGTTCACAGTTTGCTGCATTTTTACTTTCAACTTCCTATTAAGTTTTATTGATAYGATTTCCTGACAACGGAAAAAAAAAAAAATACCCTACTTTGATAAAGCCTCTTGAACTCATCTTATTTGGCAGCGCAGTGTCAGTCTACACAAATTGCAAAATCCTGCCAATAACTTAACTTTACAAAAATAAGACGCCTGAAGAGTTTTCACTTGGCTGCAAAACTCTTGGGTGTGAACTGATGGATGACTAACAGTCTCGAATCTGTTTAGGCCTCCGATTTTATTCATGTAGAAATTTATCATGTCAGGATTTAATCATCAGTTAGTACAACTGCTCTTTGTTCACCATTTACATCTCAAATTGCCTAACAAACAGCCTCAGCATCCTGTGAACTGCATATAATTGTTTTCATTGCCTAGAATTAAAATTATTTGAAGTTTCTAACTAGCTGTTTTCTCTGGGCAAAACTCCTCTACACTTTCTTCATTTCCACTTTGTTCCGAACAGGAAGAAAATTTTACCCCAGATACAAAATAAGACCAGATTATGACTCAAAGATAACAGGAATGAATCTTCCTGCYGATCCCCGCCGGGCTGGAGGGGGAACGGGAGCTCACTGCATTTCGTCGGGAGCTGACGCCCCTGGGGGGGTGCGATGGCCTCGGGTCTCACCCGCCCTGCGGCAGCCGGTGGGCTGGCGGCACGCCGGCCGCTGATCGACACGGGGCCACCTATAACAAATAACACCGCTGCCTCTTGTGCTCCTCCGCGCCAGCGCTTCCAAAAACTAAACACTTACATCGGTAGCTTTGGGTAGATTTTCTCGAGGTGTCACTCTAGCAGCATGTGCCCTATTTCTGTCCCRAAAGGTGCATATGAAAACAAGTATTACCGCAATTCTTGCTCTAGGGCTCTTAAAAGACTAGGGAATAATATTCCCAACAGTCTTAGGTAATGATGAGAACAAATCCTTCTAAAGTGCTTTGATAATCCCTCCTTATTATGTTTTATGATGAAATTTTAGAAGTAGTGCATTTCAAACCAAGTAGATTCTTGGTTTTTATACTCAAGAATCAAACGTTGACAATGAGAAAATGAGGCAAAACAATTAACAAAAAAAGTTTTCATGTAAATCAATTTTAAGAGTGATAGAAAGTATTTCTGTACAGCTCTGCCATAGTCTATAAGGTGTTTACATATGGCAAACCTGTTGCTGCGTGCAAAAGTAACACCACAAGAGCAAATTCTCCTGAGCAGTGAACAGAAGCAGCACATCTAAAGAAGGGCATTTGTATAACAGAAAATTTTAAAAACRATTAATCTATTTACAGTTCACCTCAGTTCCTCTCACTCTGTTTACCAGTTACTACAGCTACGGGTGTTCAAACAAGGTCCTGTTTGCTCACATCACCACCTCTCTTATTTCATCCCACAGTGAATTCCTAATGATGTATTAGAGATCAACACAATCACCTACAAGGGAATTGGATAGATATTTCATAAGGTACAGAAACACAAATATAAACAACATCAAATACAAATGAGAAGCTGAGCCTGGAGGAGAAGTGCATTTAATAAACCAGAAATATCTTCAAGAGCAAGGAAAGAAACACTAAGAAAATAAACCCAATAAATTATTCATGTACACGAATTTTGCCTATATCCAAGTTGGCCCATTCCGCCAAACCTCACATGCTGCGTGAGCTCCATCTCACACTACTTGTCCAGTAATACGGCGTCAGCTAATAGGTGAATGGGTCTTCTCTCAACTTGACCTTGTAGAGCACAAGGACTATTAACATGGCAATCAAACAGAGTAAATCCCACTTTGAAAATCTCTCCTTTAAAATGTTTTGGAAAGTGCTCAGCATCTGCAGTTGAGGACCTATGTCAGAGCTCCCAAGCCTCATGAAAACTCCCAGAAAAAAAAGAACTTACAAGTGGGATGGCAAAATTCCATACTTATGGAGAACTATAGGTGTTCCTGACAAATCGTCAATGAAAAACTGGAYGAGGCCACTGCTTTGTGGACCTCTCAGTATCAGATAATTCAAGAGCRACAGTGATAGGAGAATAAAATAGTGTCAGGAAGGGTAATGGACTGACAAAACATGGGGAACTATGGGGAGAAGTTATCTGTAATTTCATTTCACTGAATTGTCTTGCTGTGCAGCATAGACTTCAGGTTCAATACATAATGAATAAACATTAGAAGCTCCGTGCAGATTGTTGGGTGGAAATTAAGAGGGAAGGCCAGTCCTATTAAAGGATTTACTGTAATTGAACAGTGCAGTAACAGACCTTAACAGAGCTGTTATGAGAGCSATGCACCACTGGCTTCACGTCCCAAAAATATGGAGCAACGCAGTGTACCGTCCTGCTTCCAGAGYGATGGTTCTGGTTAATAAGACATTCTAAAATTCACAACTCCTTGATTACCAATATTATAATGGATGCAATCCATTACTGAAAYGAACACCTCCAATGCTGCTTTAGTTTTCTCAAATAAGTGGCCTTCTAATGGAATGCCTTTTTTTTTTCTTTTTAATTCATTTCAAACCTGAAAAGAGCATATGAAAGAGCCCAATTCCAGGCACATAAGTCAACCTTCATCCCTAGCATAACTGTCACAGCACTGAAGTGGAAAGACGTCCTGAATAATATTGGCAAGTTCCATATCTACAAGGTCTCTCCTGCTTCCTCTTCCAGAATAAGAAAGTACTCGTATGAATTACTCCAGAAAAAAATAATTGTAGCAATTAAGGGAACAATAATTACAGCAATTAGTACTGTCCACATGGCTCATGGGAGCACTTTATCAACTCAACAGCAAGCAGAAAGAAAAAAATTATGAACACGTAGTGAAATGAGAGGTGTCCATAAATATGAAATATTCCTTGATGACCTGTGCCTAGAACTAGGTCTACTTGTAACAACAATGAGCTTATGGCATAGCTTGGGCTTTTATAGCTGCAAAATAGGAGGTGATCTCAGCTTTTAAACGCTAAAAGATCCTTGGATAGGTGACTTGAAACCAGGATCCACAATTTTAATGAAAATTAGTCTTAGCACAAAAAGAAGGTTCTTATCGCCTTATAAGGCTGTAAATAATACTGTCCTGATAAATAAGGACATAACACCTGTCTCGAAGTTTACATATTGTGGATTAAGAATTGTCCATTTTTACTTTAATCATTAATAGTTTCATTTGTCTAATCTGTGCATTASGGTGCTCAGGCACACGAAGACAGACACCTGTGTCTCACTAAAGTATTCCAAGCGGCTAAGATCTACAAAGTCTTGTACTGAGTCAGTTTATAATGAACCTACAGGCTCACTTCTCTTCCTACACAGGCATAAATGAAATTTTTRAAAATCCTCTTCCATGACACTGCCTTCCTCTCAGAGCAAGGTTCTCCCATTCCCTGTGCCTGCAGGTACTTTGACCTGCTCCCACACGACCAGAGAGCTGGTCTTGGCTCTTCCACACTGCCACAGATAGTAAAAACACTTGAATCAATAAACTAGAGAAACAAGAAGTCGTATCAGTCATGCTTATCTATTATCCAGTGGGAGGAGATACAAGAGTGAAGTGGGTAGTATAAAGCGCGGGTTCCAATTCCAGGTTTTTGTCTCTAAGGCAAGGCCACCTACGTTACCTTCATATGAAATACGTAGCCACCGAAGACCTGCTCAAAGACCTGCTCAAAGACCTACTGCAAACAGAAAAGCAAAGTCATGAAGCAGCAATATAGATATAACCTACTTTGCTGAATGTTTTGAGATTTAAAGCTCCAGTAAGTGCCTTTTTTTGCAGTTAACAGTCTAATAAGCTTTCCCGTGGGCAAAGAGCATTCTTTATAATCAGGCTCCTTTGAGCAAGGTCTATGAACCAATTCAAAAAGTTTCTGATTCTTAAAAATAATTCATTCAAACCTTTGGACCAAGCTGTGACAAAAAGCACAGTTCCCGCTGTACTGCTACTACAAAAATAGAACACCTTTGAGGAAGGCAGAATAGGATTTCAACACCACTGTCAATATTGCACGTTGTTTTAGAAATAGGTGAGGCCCAAGTGGAATTCAACTGYTCTTTCACTTTGTGTCCTTTAGAGAACTACTTAAATAAAAATCAGTCCATGCTGTAGCTTGGACGCAAAAGCTTCATACATATTGAAGACTATTCCTTTAAGAGACAAAAATATCTTCCTCTGTGTATCAAAAGACGTCATGTTCTTTAACATTTCTTAGCTGTTGTGTTACAGCACACCCGCAACAACATAAAAAATAGGTTCTTTTTGTTTGCAGGTATTATTTGTGTTTGCAAGACCAACCGTTACCATCTGAACTGTTAATTTTTCCAGTAAATTGTCATACCTTGAGACTTTTTTTGTTTCAAAGCATTCCTTGAAAAATATTGCAAAAAATGACCAGAAATCAGTATTTGAATTTACACTGAAATGGAAAAAGGTTTTTAGCTACACACTTGCTTGATTTGTGTGTACAAATTCCTCTTTGGGCATAAAGTTGTGTTTATGTGATCATGAAGAAGATCGCTTCTAAGTGATCACTTCTCAGAAATAAAATTAGTTTTAATTTATATTACTTACATTTTAATTTCTCTTGGTTTATCTATATTTTGATATAATAATATTAAATTCAAATTTCAATTTATACTTTTTTTATTACTATTATTTCTAGCCCCAGTCATATAAAGATCCTTCTTTATTTTGAGGAAAAACTGCCTCGGAGCCCCCAGTCCCTCCAGCCGCTGACGACGTGCCGGCCGGGCCGTGCGGCCGGTCCCTCCCAGCATCGCCCGCTGGCCGAGGGGCCGCTGCGCCGGGGACGCGCGTGGCGAGGACCGGCAGGCTCCAGACTCCCCCGTCCCTTTGCGTATCGCAGAGGTGCATTTGCACATCCCCCGATGCAGGCAGGCAGAGGCACAAGCTCCTGCCCCGTGCAGGCCGGGTCTGTCCTCCCTGACATCCGGACGTGTGCAGGCAGAAGCCAAAATTTCCCGCGGCTGACACAACAAACACATCCAGATATAAGGAACCTCTTACAGCTCCCATCTGCAAACAAATATTTACATACCGCACCAGAGAGATTAYTGATAATAAAGACAAAGGAGCATGTACTATTATGAAACTTCAGCACTTAATGTTTTTTAGTGAAATATTTAACTTGTTAAGAATTTTAGTTGGCGTGCTCATAAACTAGCAAGGCGATAAAGCTTTACTGGTTTGCAGATCTTGTGGATGAGATATGACCAGCACAGCACATTTATATATACTAGTGCATATTCATTGATTTTACAGTACTAACTAGAATATTCTTTCTAGGATACATCAGTTAAAATACCAGYGGTGATTGCCCATCCAGTGCAATGCAAGAATGCACAGCTCTTCATATTTTAACTCCGGCCCTGATAGAATGAAAGCTTGAAAGCAGCATTAAAATAATAGATGGTACTCTGCCAGAGGTAATTTGAAATCTTAACAAAGCATCAAAGGATCTTGTCTATTATGAGCTAATACTTCAAGCCAATTTTTAGCTGAACTCACGTAAGGTGATGGGAGTGTGGGGACCCTATAACCTTTCTAATGGCCACATTTTTGTAATCATATGGTACAACAAAGCTGCTTATGCAGCGATAGTCTTTTCAACCTCATGCTGTGATTCAAATTCAGCCTACAAATAACACGTACGGATATTCTGTCATACTTTTATCCCATGACACACCACGATGTCTAAAACATAATTATGAAGATATTGTATGAAAGAGAGAGAACAAACAAGTTTAAAAGAGGCATATTCTATATTCTTTGAGTTTGTGCTAAGACTGAATCTACTTTTGGGGTTGTTTACTTCTATCACAGCCTACGAAAGCATAAACAATATCTCCAGCAGATAAAAGAGGCAATGGTATTTCAAAGGGAAGAAACCAAGGTCTGTCCATTACATGCTACAGATAACAAAATAACTTGTGTCAAAAATGCACCTGTATTTGTACCACATTGCTAAGAATAAGATTAATGGTCGTCTAACCCATCAGGCAYGTGGGAATGGGAAAGGATGCTGTCTTAGGTAGGTTCACGTTTGGGAGAGGCTGACATCAAGACTTCCCAAGTCTCACACAGTGAAGCGAGGGAGACAGAGGGGCATGGCTGCCTTTTACACAGTCTGAACACATGCTTCAAGGTCTTCTAGACGCCAAAAAATAATCGCTTGAGGACCGGAGCCTACTCCCTACAGCATGCAGATTTACATCCAGCAAGGCATTCTCGGAAGGGTCGTTTCAACCGTTCAAAGTGCTAAGCAGAGAACCAGAGTCCGTATGTGCCCTACGCTCAGTTATGGGACATGACAGCAGTAGGTAGATTTGTCTCCTTCTCCTTATACGTATACCAGTCCCATACACTGTCTGCATTTCCACAAACTCAAACTGTGAACAGATAGAGAAGTGATGTACGTACACCGACTATATATATAAGCATAAATATGCTCGCAGTGATTGGAGTTCACACATCCAAATACGGACTCACGAATTCTAATTATTTTGAAAATAAATCAGAACCAGAAGATAAACACAGCAAAGCAGCTTTTATGTTTTATTTATGTGTACACATTKCTCCATTCATCACAAACATATAATTGAACCTTATATTGTCTATGCATATTTTAAAAGGTTTTTAATCTGCAAGTATAAATCTCATTGATTTTGAAAGTAGCCCGATAAAGACAACAACAGTAAAGACTTATTCAGYAGACAGGCTGAAATATAGAAAAGCTCAATAGCATAACATAGTTTTCTGAAAGTAATACGCAAACACAGACACACACAAACCCACTACAGTGGAAACAAATTGCGATGTGGCACAATGTGAAACAATCATCCTTCAAAGCTTAGTTATTAGACTAAATGAAAGCTGTCACGTTAGTATTTGAGCATATCTCATAATTGCGTTTCTAGACAAGCATCCCTGTTTATGTTGTGGAAAATAAGGCTGTGATTTGAATATTTATTCCTAAATTTTCAATAYAGCAGTGTCTTATAGTCAAGGAGAATAAAGCCTATGGCCTTCTTGTCTTGACAGAATAACACACCTAAAATCTGCCAATACAAGTTTATCTATACTAAGTGTTTATTTACAATTTCATTGTAAAGTTAAACTTTCGGCAAGCAGCTGAATATCATCATGAGTTTCTGTGAATTACTTTCACTGATCATATATTGCAAAATTAAGAATCTATACTCATAAAAAAAAATCTCCAAGTGGTCTTCATTTTAACAGAGACTCTTGCAGAGTGAGAATCCCTCCAGGTCCCCTCCCCTAGATCCTCTACAAAAAACCCACAAGGGTATCAGTGGCATTTCAAGCAGTAAAATGGTGTTTTAAACAGGGTTTCTGGAGYTCACATCTTTCCTTATTTCCTTTCACATAATATTGGAAGTAGTTTTGCATTTAAAAATGCGTCAAATAATACAGAAAACTATATGTCTTCAACATGCTCACATACTGTGGTTGCCTGAATGGTTTTGTTTAAGCTGAAACTATTTTGCTTTGAATTGGCACATTATTAAAAGGTTGAGGCAAGAGCAAAACTGTGGGTTAAAAAGAATATGCGTAAGCTCCTGTTTGAATCTCTCGCTTCAGTTCTGGTCATTCATACCTACATGCTTCAACAGGTTTTTTTACTTTTTCCTTCTGTCCTGGAAATGGCTCTCTCCGCACTGACCACAGACGATGCCCAGGGTGAAACCACGGTTAAGTAACTACAACTGGAAATGATGAGCACAGAGCTACAACACCAATCCTCATTTATGAACAAAGCRATATACCTCCCCATACCAAAACGTCAGCCTGTACTTATGGGAATAGCATCGCTTCTGCAAGCGTCCCCAGTGACGTCAAGTAGCACAAATTCCCTTTAAGCCAACGGGTCTCCTAACGAGCCTGCGATGCTCCAGCACGCTGCCGGGGGGGCACGGGAGAGCAAGTACCCGCACACGGCACCGTGCAYGGGGATAAGAGGAACAAGGAAACATGTCACAGCTACCGATTAACGTTCTGAATATTGTACAAATGTCTAATACTCAGTGGCAGCAATCAGGATGAGACTGRATACATAGAGCAGATTATCCCACGTCTGCTTGTACAGCGTTAGTTTTCCTTYCTGTCATAAACTGATGCCTACAACTGCTAGAGACAAGGTATGGACTAAATGAACTCAAGGATAAAAATCTAACTTGTCGGTTCTTTTCATATATTTTTTTTTTTAACTGACACAAATTGCCTTCCTTTACATTATGAAATACAGAAGAGTATTTCAGAGCAGCTAAGATGCACTGAGTTTCAACAGCAGCCAGTACATACAGCAAAGAACTGTTTCCTACACTAAGTGAAAAATGCTGTGTGTGGGGAAGAACACAACTATGTATTTTTATCTCATATCCCTTACAAATAGTGTGGTGAACAGRAAATTCCTATATACAGTTTTAGTAAAGATTTGTTACAAGTGAGTTCTCAATTTCAGATATCTGGAGCAAAGTCTCCATTTAAGAATAGCACTTAAAAGCCTTTTCTTCAGATGTGTTCATTAGTGCTAAAGCAGTAGTCTAGGATACTAGAGTTTGCCTCTGTGTAACAAAATCCTTGATAAATTATTTGTATCTCTCTATTAAAATTATCGAGCTCTCTGTTAAAAGTTATCACCTGCTGCAGCAATGACAACTCTACCAGAGGAAAAATCTCGCTGTTAACCCAGAGCAAGAGAAATTTAATGTAGAATGGTTTACTGTAGACAAATGAGCTACATAAACTACAGCCAGGACTAACCTTGAACTACGAACTACAAATTGCATGAGAACGGTACAAGTATGATGCCGGTCCCCGGACCTTCCACTGAAATGCAACATTTATTTCAGAGCTCTGAAATGTAATCAAGTGAAAGATGTTGGTTTCAAGCAAGCTTGCGCTTGCTTTCCGTTTTCACCTTTCACAGTTTTAGGGTTTTTCAAACAAAATAGCTGGAGCAGGATCTGACCGGYGGGGCTGGAAGAGGGAGGCGGATGGGAAGCAGAGGGAAGGTCCTGGTCCCAGCAGCCATGCCTGGGGGCGGGCTGCAGCCCCCCGTGTGCTCGGCGATGCCCTGCTTTGATCCCCACCTCCCTCCCGTTCATAACGCAGCTGCATCCCCGCTGCTCCGTAACCCGAAAAGCGAAGACGGGAAAACCCCAGCCACTGAAAAACTCCAGCCTTTGACAATAAGCTTCCCATCACCTGAAATCACTGCAGCCAGGCTGGGTGTCTTCCTAAAGGATATTTTCCTGGTGAAATACAGCTTTCCAGCACCAGCTGACACAGGCTGTACCAGGTAGGAAATCAGATCTGATCACGAGGACCATAATCCTTCCCTTGGGAATCTGTCATCTCTCAGCATCTGTGGTCACATCCCCACCCGGTTCTCCTCCTCCCTGGCCCCGAGAGCCTCACTCTTGGCCTCCTTGGACGTGCTCGCAGGACTGCTCTCTGGATTCTTTTTCCATAAGCTTTCCCTCTTCAAACTCATCCCCAAACACTGCGGGTCCCATCCCGCTGCCGATGGCCCCCAGCAGAGCTGACTGCCCCGTGGTCCCCCAGCGCCAGCCCTGGCTCCCACGGCATCCTCCCCGGCAAGGCGCAGCCGGCACATGGACCTTCGCCGCCACTCTGCCTTCTCCCGAGAGCTTCTCCTTGGTGCCTGACCCCCGTGTTCCCGCGCAGCCGGCGGTGCCTGCTTCCACCGCCTGACCCGCGCCTGCAAGTGCTTCCCCTCGGCTTTCCACCAGGACATCGCCTGCCCATCCCCCCGGACGAGCGCCATGCCGGGGGCTCGCCGTGTCGGAATGCTCCGCTTCTCCTTCATCGCCCGCAAGGTCGAAAATTCACTCCTTTGAAATAAGACAGTCATGGSCAGCATTTAATATTCCTTTGGGAAGTTTAAGAGGCACTTCTGTAGGGACACTGTGCTGACCCTGGGTGTGGGGATGAGTTTCACCAGCGAGACTGTAATTATATTTAGACTGCTTTTGATTTCATGTTTTCTTTAATCCAAAATAAACATTATCATGAGTAAAAAGGCCTGTTGTGTCCTCTAAGCATAAGAAACCAAACAAGGTCCTTCAGCATACAGACTTTAGGCATAAAAGAGAGCGAGGAAAAGCGGCAAGAAGAGATGTAAGTGAGAATGGATTATAATTATGGGAGAATCTGCATTTGACATTTCTTCAACTACATATACAAGAATTATAGGACATACTGAATTTTCAATGAATATCTATACCTTTTATTTCCTTATATTTCATCTCYGGCCTTTTACAAAGTGCATCATCACCACGTAATTCTACATATATATAAATATTTATGTATTATTACAGGAAAAACACAAGGTAATCACAGTTTTACTTTCACTGGTTTTCTTCACCTCAACATTAAGCTTGCCAGCTAAATAATTACATTTCTTCTTATCTAACTTGTGGGAAAACAAATTTAATAACAGGACTACAGCTGGAAAGACAAATACTTAGGGGAGAATAATTTTCAGACCTAAACTTCACAAGCTCGGTAGATTATTCTGGACACTGGATAATTACTCAGCATTACTTTATCACAAAAGTGCCTGGACATTCTAATTAATCCAAATTGCTTTCTAAGGGCATGTTATTAGACACATGCAGAAGCAACCAGATATAGAAATATATTATTATTTTTTTAAAGGTCTCTAAGAGCTTTTGGCACCCTGATGAAAACCACACCAYAGGGGCCACCAACTCCTTCCCTCGCACTGCGGCACGCCCAGCGCAGAGGACAGGAACGGAGCCTACGGTGAACTCCGTGCCACGAGAAACAGCCAGAAGCAGCTGCCCGGCTTGGATCGGAGAGCCTTTTTTTAAAAAAGTAAACAATACTGCCAAAACAGAGGGAGGGGAGGATCAGTTTTTATCCCGCTCCCTGAACTCGGCTCCCCGCCGTGGCGAAGCGGGGGCAGGCGGCTGCCAGCCCCGGCAGCCCGGGCGCCTGGGGCCAATTTCCCCGATCCGCAGGGACACCAGGACTTCCCCAGGTCACCAGGAGCAGCCGGGCTGCAGGGCAGCAGGAAAAGCCCCGTGCCATCAGGGCAGTTCCTTGCAGCAGCCGTACTGCCGTTTTACTGTGTCGTAGCCCAACAGAATTATGTTCTTCTTCAATGACCTCTTATTTATTTCTATTTTTATCTGTTTATTTGGCGCTCCTCATGGGAAATTATAAATTTCTAGTGCTTGTTTCACCTCCAAGTGAAAATCATTTTGAAATATTCTCATCTGTAATGCAACCCCACACAGGGCTCCTTTCTGAACTTCTGCTGGTGCTTCAGCCTGTATCTCAGAGGATGCCCTACCTCCGACTGCCGTGAACCAGAACCGGTGTGGCTGGTGAAGTGCTGGGTGGTGGAATAAATGTAATYCTCTGCCTCATCTCTCACATGGCAATATATCACAGATGGGAGCTAATCCCTCAAGTTAAAGGAGTGCCGGTAAACTGAGTCATTTCAGGGATTACAGGAAAACTGCAGAAGTCTCCTATGTTCTTCATGCAATTATTTTTATCATCATTCATCCTCTTTAACAGCCTTGTTAAGTATGATTCTCCTTGAACCAAATACAAACTTTCAATTACTTAAAGCTTCTGTTTAAAAGAAGGCAATACATACAATTTGGGGCAGCAATTTGCCCAAACAGAAACATTTCTCCCCCAGGCAATTTTAGGCATTCCTATAAAATCACATAGATGACACACATTTATAGGTGCATGGACCAACAAAATGGTATAGAAAATTTCTCATCCTTCAAGAAAATGCTTATCCATGTCTATGATGAAACTAATCCTAAGTAAAATGTACCGATAGCCATTTTCGATGAATAAAACAACCTTTTCTAGCCCTCATCTGCCTTTCTCTTACCTTTGCTGAACTGGCCAATGTTAGTCCATCTTTAACATAATTTTCAGTCATTAAAAAAGGATCACAATTCTCTACCAAGTGTCTTTTTGAAGTTTCATGGGTGCAAATTTGGTCTAAATTGCTGTCAGTATTCAATATACGGGATATTACATGCAATTGTTAATCAAAGAAAATGTCTACAAAAAGCGCACACCTAAAGTAAATTAGGTCTAGTTTGTTTTCTCTCCTGATAGCAGAATTGTTACAACAGACTTGACCTGTTATATGCTGTCATAGTTGCATATTGCTGGGCTTGTTTATACTCTGAAATGAAAGAAGAAAGACGTGCAAATAAAGCCACTTTTACCCAGATACTAAAATAGTTTCAAAACAAACTTGATCTAGTATTCTTCTTGCAATTCCTTTAGCAGGAAAGATARAGGTACTCTGGAAGTTTGAATGGTACCTGGAGGACCCACATGTCAAAATTTGGAACAYCTTTTTCTTCAACAAACCGACAACTTGGGCGCTCTCTGGCACTGGATGGGCTTCATGGCTGGTTCATCGCCGTGCCTACAAGCTGACTTTAAGCTCTCAGAGATCAAACTAATGGGCTCCCTGGGCAGTCTCGTATTTTTGTAACCTTTCTTTCCATGTTTGACTCTCTCTCAGTCGTGGGGATATTGCTGGCAGTTACGTCTTGAAGTTTTKTGTAAGATTTTTTAGCTGATCCACACAGAGGGCAAGCGAGCTCCGTCAAGATGAAAGAGATCGCTCTGACCCTGAAAAGCTCCAAAGATAAAAGGTACAGAACCCGTTCCCGCAAAGCACTAAATATTTCAAGATCCCTGCCCTATGTAGCAGGCTGCTAATCCTGGAAGTCCTTTATTTAGGGTTTGATCCTAACGCACCAAKCCAACAGAGCAGAGAAACCTGTTTACTGTCAGGAAACACATGAAGTAAGTGAACTATGGAGGCAGAGCAGGGGAAAAGCTTCAGGCAAGAAGGAATGATACGATACCATATATTTTTCCCTTTTATGAAATAAAAATTGTACGTAGAGCATCACATCCTCAGCTGGTGAAAATTGCCATTGGCTTCAATGGAGCTCTACCACATTACACAGCTTGAAGATCTGATGCACAAAATTAACACTGCAATGAATGATGCTCTGCAAATAACCGTGCATCTGTATTTATCATATTAAAATGAGCATCATGACTTTGGAGGTCACCTCATGTTTATGCATGTGCAGTGTACACCCTAAAATCACTCTATTTTTTTACTTCTCATTGAATAGATACCTCTAAAAGAAAGTTTATGCAAAATGTCAGGTTTCACATCATTTTGAACAACTGAATCTAACAGGTCTTCATCAGCTGTCAYCAGAACAAATTAAGCAGTGCCGTGAGATCCGTGGGAAGAAGAGCTCGTTTTGGTGGTGGTGATGGGATGTGATTTCCCCTCTTAGTCCCTGACCAGCAGGGCAACGCTCAGCGCATCATCCTCGCTGACAGACATTAGACAAGCTCCATGAGCCGTGTTTACAGAAACCTAAAGCCAGCACAGCTGTTGAGCTCGCTGCAAGAAGGGATTGGCCCTTCCAGTCCCAATTCCACAGAACGAGGAGAGGGGAGGGAAGAAGAGAGGAGGGGGAGAACAAGGAGGGGAAGGAGAGAGGGGAGGGGATGGGGAAGGGAAAGGGGAAGAGGTCTTCACCTTTCAAGAATTTTGAACAAAAAAAGTATCTACATGAATGCTAGATGTCAGTGTTCACAAGGTGAGCTTTCCCAGACAAGAAGCAAACTGGGACTGTCTTATTTCTGTGTGATAAGCCATAATAAAACACGAGTGACAAATAAAACTCCAGATATTTTTTCAAACACTCAGCGCATGACTCCCGTTCCTTTGCGGCACCTCCTGCTCTGACTCTGTGGCACAACAGCATTTTTAGCAGGATGCTGGTAGCTTTTTAAATGCCGCCTCTTTACACTTAGATCTTGCAAGTGTCTATCAGATYCCTAGGTGTCAGCTTTTGAAATAAGCATAGGGGGTTTATTTCCTCCTCCTTCATTACCGTTTTTTTTCAACTCCCTTCCCTCCAGTTATTTATTTCTCTGGAGGGTAAAAGAACAGCGCAAAGGAACAAGCCCCTTGTGCATACTTCATCAAGATCTGTAGACTTGCTACTAATTACTGCAGTCACAGTTATCAACCTTACAAGCAGTTCAAAAGGATCAAGCCAGCGTTTCGTCGCCCAGGCTCAGCAGGTTATGCTAACCCTGCAGTTTACTGAGGCACTGCATCAYGCCACATTTTCGGAGCACGGAAAAAAGAAGCACGGGAATTTTTGAAATGCTATGTTCTGGTATCACAAGCAACCAACAGGAAAATTAGCATTGTAAAATGGCAACCTAATTTAGATAAGCACTATGTGAATCCATCTAATTTGTATACAGAGTCATTATATGGTCACAACCGAGTGACTCAAGCCTCTTTCTTTTCTTCTTTTTTCCCCCCCCCTCCTAAATAACAGTGCTCTGGGAGTATCCTTAGTTATGCATTGCTGCCAGCTGACAGTTCACTGGCAGGCATTAAACGGCAGGAACATGATTGCTAATAGCTGGGGAATGACAGCTGTCAGTCGGGGAGGAGGGCGGGGGGAGGCGGCCGCAGCTCTGCCCCGCGCCCGGGGACCCCCCAGCAGCCAGCCCCGCTCCCCTGGCCGAGGATGCTGGCCACCTCCCCGTGCTTGGAAACGCCAGCGACCCCCCGAAACTCCCCTCTGCATTCCTTACCCAGCTGCTTACTGGGTTTTTCCCGTGATTTTCTGGAGCTGCTGCGGAGCTTCTCAAAATGGTTGGCAGCCATTCCGCACCCATGCAATACCTACGACTTAGATGCTCTCGTTACTACGCGTGTGGGCACGGGGCAGGACCTCGCCGTAGCTGGCACGGGTGCCACGCAAAACCCKCGGCTGCACGGTTTGCAGCCGGTGGGCTCCCCCCGCGCCGCTCCCCAGTRCCCCCCCACCACTGGGGCTGCTGGGCCAGCGCTCAGCGCTCACTGCTCTGGGAAATACGTGTGTGGAGCTGCTCTGTTCGTGGGCTTTGTTTTCCTGAGGACTTTTGCATAGCCAGAAATGCCAGAAGATTTTAACATCCATGCTGTCAGCTTGGGAATCACCATGTTTAATAACAGAAAGCTGAAGGGAAACTAGATAAACAGAAAAACTTTCCACTTGCATACTGTCCTGGTCCATTTACATTATCCCAGACATGCAGGAGATCTATCTATCTAGGTGCTTACACCAATTCCATCACCATGGTATCCAAGCAGCTCGCAAGTTTTTAAAAATAGAACTAATAGCATTTTCTCCTTATTTCTTCCTTTCAAGGTTTTGAGAGAAATGCTTGATTCATTTATGGCTTTATTTTATTTATTCGTTTGTGAAAGAGGTTGAGTGAAGCCCATAGCTTCCCCTTAGTGTCAAAAAAAAAAAAAAAAAAAAGAAAATATTGTCTCTGTAGTTGTACGAGTCCCAGTGCCTGTGGGTGCTCGTACATCCCTGGGGACTCTGTTTCCCCCAGCCCAATCCTGGCTCCAGTGGAAGCCCTGACTGCTGTGCCTTGCCCCAGGTGGGATGGGAAAGTGGGGAGAGAGAGGAAGGAGCACTGCATAATTGAGGGCAATCCTACACAGAGCTCAAATTAATTAGCGCAGAGATCCAGACTCAAGGAAACAGCCACTGCAACCCTGATACTGCATTTTTTTAATCACCTGCAAACTCAGGAGAGCATGTCTGACACAGTGCACACCAGGTACAGATCAGAGCGCTTTCTGCTACTCCAAGTAGCCAAACCACAGGGAAATGGCAAATCAATTTAACACGAAAGAAAGGTGCCTGGCACGGCACCGTGTATCACAGAAGAGACAAATGGTCTTCGGATCACTTCCTTCCCCCACTCCATTGCTACCTTCTATTTTTTCCCCGGGTTGGAGAAACTGGTTGAGGTATTATCTATAATTGCTCTTTTACCATCCCTCTCAACAATTTTTTTTCTTAATAAGGTGCCAAGAGCCTTGCAGATCTCTTGACGAGTTTCTCTTCATCCCTACAGCCTCCTGAAGGGACCCCCAGTACGACCCCAACCGTCAGGAACGTGGATGTGACAGGCGGGAGCGCGTTCGGACCCGTGCCGAGGACACGGCGGGGCTGTCCTGGCCTCGCGGGAGCAGTGCTCCCCCCTGCCCGGGGAATAGGGCACGGGTGCTCTGGGGCTCAGTATTAGGAGATGAGACACTATTGCCATGGGTTCCTCCAGAGGGGGGACCATTTGGGCCTCCCCTGGAGACCTACAGGTGTACAACATGCCACTCTGCCCCAGCAACGCGTCCCCAAACCCTCTGTTTCGGAGCTCCTCACCTACAGATACATTAAAAAACACAACAGAACAAAGCAACAAAATACTAAGTAATGCCGTAAGTGAAACAATGAGGACTCTGTCCCCCTTTCTGTTGTCCCCCAAAAGAAGGAAGCAACTTCACTATRTTCATTTTACAGCTCTCAATGAGAAGAAAAAAAAAAAAAGTTACAGCAAAACTCATTAAACCAGGCGGAAAATTTCAGTTCTTTCATTGCTATCTTCTAGGACTATGGAAATTAGAGACGGAAAAAAAAAAATCTTTCAGACCACCTATTCCATATCTAGGCCAATGCGGAGGAGTATTCCCTGCAGATTCCCAGCCRCTCGCTCCTGCTTACTGCGGAATAATTACAGCAAACAACGTGACTTYATGTTTCCCCAGAAGGAAACTTCCACATCCTTCTCATATCCACGAACGTCCCACGGACAACCGTACTTGGCCTCGAATGCATCAGCCATTCTCATTTCCAGTAACGATGTGGCTTCAGCACGCATCATCGGAAACATTTTGCATCTCAGACTTGTGACTATGTTCAACACAGAAGTTAACCTCTGAGATTTATTCTGTCCCATTTTGCCACCATAATAGAGAAGGAAGAGATACTAATTAGCTCAGTGCTGTTGCAGGAATGCATGAATATTAATGCAACCATCCAAACTAATTTCACCAATTACTACTGTTACAGCAGCTCTATTACAATTCATAAACTGAGGATTGATATGAAGATCACTCTTATTAAGAGAGCAAGAACAACTGTTAGTAGAGCTCTATCRTGCCTTAGATGACACTAACAAGGTTAGAAACTTTTTTTTATATAAAATAATAATAAAAATCTGTAAATATTTTAAGAATAAAAAAAGTCTTCATCATTCACTAGGAAAAAATATCCCATCCAGTTTTCAGAGATGCTTTTATATCATTAATCAGAATGGTAGGATCTATGACCYGATATTTTATTCCAGCTTAAACAGCAAGGGTCATTGCCTTTCTGCTTGTGTCGATCAGTTACGCTGGCTCTTTACCTGAAACATCAATGTAGACTGCCTTTCTGTTATAAAATATACACAGAGCTTCCCTCACCACAGACTGAACGCGGGGAACTTTGTCATCTCCTGTTCCTATATTCTCAAGCATGGAGCATTTAACACTGAGAAAGACGGAAAGACCCATTAAACCAATGAACCAATTCCTGATTTGGGATCTTTGTTCTCTTTCTAGATTTCMCATTGATACCCCCCTTTAAAGTGTTTGATCTCAGAAAGACATCAGTATATGAAATGGCTGATTGATTATATGACATGTTAGAGCTTAAACGCACTTTTATTATGCATATAACATTATATTTTTGTATTTATTTCCTTTCGTAATGTTTTTTCCCCTCTCTGCAAACACTGCCAATACTTGGAAATTAKAAAGCTAAAAGCTACTGAAATTACAAAGGAATTAAACCATTTCATGGGGAAAAGAATCATGATATACATTTAGATTGCATYATCAAGTTATACTGATTCAGAACAACGGTAAATTATCACTTCTATTTCCGAACTGAAGACTACCATTGCTTTACAACTGTCCACCATGACTTAAATAACTAGTACCTACATATAATATGCATAATTTGTGAGATTCACAGCGCCATGAGACATCAAGTATCTAACACACAAATCAGAGTGTCAAAAATTTAACTCTCACCAAAGAAAACAAGCTGACGCGAAGGCAATTTGGGCTACAGAGGTGGATTTCCAGTTCTGCCTGACCAYGCACCACAACCGTGGCTCGATCATAGAATCATAGAATCATTAAGGTTGGAAAAGCCCTCTAAGATCATCGAGTCCAACCATCAACCCAGTACCCATGCCCACTAAACCACGTCCCGAAGGCCAGCCCCAGTGACCGCAGCCAGGCTTCCCAGCCCTCCGGGGAGCCTGGCCACCAGCCGGCTCTGCTCTGCCAAGCACCGTGCCCGTCCCCGAGCAGCCGTCCGCCGTGCCCGCAGCCCTGCGGCGGGGACCCCCGCGCCCACCGCCCCGGCTGGCCGTGAACCCGGCAGCTCGGGCAGTTCCCTCTGCAAACCCCCGCACCGCACCCGCAAGTATTCATCGTTTTTATTTCCTTCCAGGGGAAGATGGGGAGCAGAGGACAGGACAAGGCAACAGCGCTTTCTAGTAGACGAGCATCCATTTACTAAAAAAGAGCTTTAAGAGAGATACCACAGGGTCCTGAACAACTAAGTCTGGTCTTAACAGGCTGCCCAGGGAAGTGGTGGAGTCACCATCCCTGGAGGTGTTCAAAAAMCGTGTGGATGWGGCGCTTCGGGACATGGTTTAGTGGGCATKKGTACTGGGTTGATGGTTGGACWTGATGATCTTAGAGGTCTTTTCCAACCTTAATGATTCTATGATTCTATGATACTCCCAAGTTTTTTACCACAGTAGACTTGACTAAATATTTAACCCAYGTATCTAACGTTGTGCCAGATGCTTAACAAAGATCATCTGTATTTCAGGGAACTCAATTTAATAAATAGCAAAACAAAACATAGGGTCTAAGCACAAATTTGTTTTCCTGTTGCTTATGATGCATAAAAGTAGGGAAGAATGAAATAATGAAAAAACCCCAGTGGTAACGATCAACGACAGAGGAAGCTGTTTTAAAAATTGCATAGATCAGGCTGTTATGGACCAGATGCAAGACTCACCAAAATTATACAGTATTTTACATCCCCTAATGGTTTGCAATTTTAGAGGAAAACAGCTACTCTGTGAACAGCATGGAAACATGYAAGAGCCTTTGAGAGGTTTTTTTTCTCTGCTTCCACCTGCTGGTCAGACCATAATAATTTTCGATCAAGATGAGCACTGCAGATGGAGTTAAAAACACTCGTGAACTGACTATGGATGGGTCGTGCCTGTGGCCAAAGCCCAGYCGCTGCATTGAAGCTTTGCTGACATTCCCAGGGCAGCACAACGGGCATTRAGTTGTTCTTTACTCTCTGTAAATGCAGCCACAATATCAAGTTCTACAATTATTGTGTAAAACACAATACATTTATTCCCTTGGCGGTATTGACAAATTCATGTGCAAATACTGGACACAGTATTACATACAATATAAAAAGAAGTAAAAATGAAAATGTAGTTTCTATGACAGCGCCATGATTTCTATGGTAATACCAACAAAGAGGAGTTTAGCAAATAATAATTATTTGGGTGAAAAACAGTCTCTATGTATTCCAGAAGGAGTTTTTTTCCAGAAGGGACACTCACTGAAAATCGGAATAGCCTCACTAAAATTGTTCCTAGAGATAATTACTATYAATGACTTTCATACAGGATGAATATTGAATTAGAGCCAAATTCTGTTGTGATGTGCRCTCAAGTACATAATTTGGGATTTTAATGTAAATCTACTGCACTTGCTAAAAATCAGATTTGTCTATTACAGTAACCATCATCGTAAACATTTCTATGCAGTATTCTTCTGCTCTTGGATAACAACCCCTGTGGATGCTGCCCAAAATGTACGTATGGAAGCAATCCTGATGAGATGAGACCATCTTGTTCATCTCAAATAAATGCAAACCTTATTTTCAGAGTATACAGTACTATTTCAAATGGCATTTGCTCTATCACATTGAACTTGGATAAACATGAAGTATATCCTAAAATACATCTGAAGTTCAGTATTCGAAAAGGATGAAGAAATCTCTGTAACATTGGAAACCCAAGAAACAAGCCCCTAGGCACACAGCAGCTCTCTGCTGGGGCATCTGCCTGGTGGCCACACAGCCACTTTTCRACCTGCCTCTGCCCAACAGAGAGAAGTTGAAAATCAGTGAAAATCTGAACATCCTTTCATGTTCTGAAATTCGTGCTGTAGGTGGTCACCAACCCATGCTAAGGTCCATTACGAGACTGAAAATCTAACATTTCCATGTAGACCTCAGCCTTTCCCGCTCCAGGGGTTGCTCAGAGGGCAGGTCCCTCCTCAAGCTCTCCTGTCCAGCACATACTCAGACCCAACGAGGTTCAGCACCATCACCTGAACGTCCCWCCACGAGAGCGCTGCTCGTGGCCAGGTGATGCCCAGGTCAGAAACCCCTCTTCTGCGCACGGAGAAAGGAGACCTGTCCCAGCTGGACCYGGCAAGGCTCCCTCCAGCACCACGGGTGTTCAGCTCTGCCTCCAGACAACCGTCGGAGAAAAAAACTCACACAACTACTTGATACCAAGTGACTGACTTCACTGAGAGTTATGAAGTATTCATACAGGTCCTTTGCCAACTGTTTTCTGTGCAAGATTGGAAAGCATCAAAAACAAGTGAGTGATGTACTTCAGCTATTCACACAGGCCTTTCTCATCCTCTGCATTAATAATTYAATGAAATTGTGGCATGCCACATACATATATAGTCAAAAAAGGAGCAAAAAATACTGCAAAGGGTTATTTCAAAACAAAGTAAGTGTGGTAATGTGAGAAGACCACTCCAGAATGAGCCTTGTTGTACCCTTCAAGCAGCAGCTTTTATTTGCTTTCTACTTTTTATTTTTCTTTTTTTTAAATAGAGAGTCTCTCACAAATATTGTTTATGCCACCCCAAATACAAGGGACAACAGTTCCAGCAGAAATGGCATTATGCAGAAGCATCGTAGGAGGCGGCGTTAGYGGTAGCCAAGGATAAGGATGAGATGGAGCTTGAGTTTCTCTCATTTTCATGAACCCGACCAAACAAGCAGATCTCCAAGAAGCAATATTATCAGTTGTGCTCATCTCGGGTTGGCAACGCACACACCCCCAGCTATAAAGTGCATTCACAGGTCCAATGTACAATAGCGAACATAAAGAACAATGACAGTCTTTCACAGGAATTGCAATTTTCTTGTCATCCAACAAGACAAAATCATTTGCATCTTCTCRTATGGAGTTATACCCAACTACCAGTTTTCAAATGCAAATTGCCAGCCCAGCGGYTGGAGCACTAGGCGAAATACTGGAGAGACGCTCCAGTCCCTAAGCTGTCTGACCTGGAACAAGCAGGGAGGAGCAGCTCGCAGTGCGTGAAGGGGAGAGGCCGAGGAGCAGAGCTTCCCAGGCCAGGGCCGAGGCAGAAGAATGAATCTGTTTCTCACTCTTCTTATTCTTCAAAGGTGCAGCAGTACTAATAGGATAAAATAGAACAAAAGTGTTCTACAACAGTAAACCAGCCATATTTTGACCAAAAAAGGATACTGAAAATGTTCCAGCCTGCTCTATAGCTAACTGTATCATTTGTCATTGTTCCTTTTATGTCCCTCTTTCCCACCAAGGACCAGGTCTTTGGTCTCTTCCCCTCAAAGCCTGTTAAGCTTTTCTTTTTTTTTTCTGGGTTTATCTTTAAAAATATTGCCTATATTTCCAAGCCTTTCATATTTCTCTGCTACATATCCCTGCTCCATCTGGCACTTGCAACACCTTCCAATTTAGATTCATCTGGAATGAATCCAGCAACAGCTTCAGAAATACTGAAACAGATGCTTTAAACAATGTCTCTTCCACCTTTTGCACCGACGGAGAAGGAGGGAGCTGTCAGACCTTCCTGCCCTCTCCTCCGCAAAGGAGCGCTTCGGACTCCTGAGTCCCTAGCGTTCGCCAAGATTGCTGGAGGAAAGAGCACTTGACTTTCAGGCTCTCACGGCTATTTGGGTGGCTCTGGGCACAGGCACCAAGTAAGCCCCACAGGTCCTGGGCAGTTCCTGGTGTCCTCCATGAACCCTCACTCCAAATCCACGCCACATCCTCACTGCCCYGCAAACAAAACCCCAGCCACTCTCCAGTTATCTGCTGCCACCACCTCTCTCTCCATCTCTGCAGCTGCCTGTAGCTATATTGTCTTCTCCTTCGCCACATCCATTGCCAAATGGCAAAGTGCCACCAGGCAGGTGGGTCCCCCATCCCTGAGCTACCTCCTCGTGCTCTGCTACCACGGGCGCTGCAGCCGGGGCTGGGGAGGTGTCACAGGGACCCTTCCTGATTTTCAAGTACCCCTGAAGTGCAGGGGGCGAGGCAGCGGCTTCCCTCCGGAGTCCCGTACGCGGGGCCGCGGGCAGGAGGAGCGGCTCGGGGCAGCGCSGGGGTGCGGTGCCGCCTCGGCAGATGCTCAGCCCAAACCCAGGGCGAGCCCCGCAGCGTGCTGGACTTTGTTTCTACACCCGCAGCAGCACCCGTCTGCCTCCAGTCCTGTCCCGACTCTTCCCAGTGAGGCTGCTTTACTCCTGTGGAGCTCTTGGATTTACAGACCTCTAACCACCTCTGAAGCTGTTGGCACGACGTGTCTATACATACACCCATGAACAATTATCATCAGAGGCATCGGTCACATAGACTTCCAGCTCCACATTCACAACTACCTACTCAGTATATACACCACATATTTATTTAACCGGCTCCATTTTCTTCATTTTCTTTTCATCTCCATGATTAGTACCTATCATTCCGTAGGAAGTTACATATATAATTCAAAACAGAGCTTCAAAACTGGCTCCTGTTTATAATGAGGGTGCACTGTAGCATTGATCTAGCTTCTTGTATGCTGTAATAAATATAAATCAAACTCATAATCCTTCCCATTTTTAAATGCAAACCTATCATCAGATAGCTAACCTTATTTTAAGATTTTTCAAGCGTTGCTATTTTTTTAAGTACATATATAAACTAATTCTTTATCCCCCCTACAGCTTAAACACAAGATAAACTTAATCTGTAACTGGTTTCAGACTGTACCACTGATGCTGACGAGGATGAAATTATCCACCTCCACACAGAGCGTCTTCAGGAGTGGGACTGCTTCGAATTGGAGTGGTTTGGTGCAGATTCGGACATACAGGCTGTGCAAGGGCCTGGCTGGATGAGATTTCACACACAATTAGGAACCCCTGCAAGTTTCTCCATAAATATGCYGCTCTGTGAGGACTTCTATAGCAACCAGCCCTCGCAGGGAGCTCTTCCAGCAGACACGCCACCTGAGAATATGAAATGTCTAGGACCACTTTCTCTTCAGGTAACAGAGTGATTTTAATTGCTGAAACTATTAAAAAGCATTTGCTCTTTTTTTGAAGGATCACAAAGAAAGCTAGAGCATAAAATAAGCAGGAAAGTGAACAACAGTCAGAAGACCCAGGAAGATTCCCTTCCATTCCTGCGCCGCTGCGCCCCGTCGCCTTGCTGCCTGAAGGGATGCAGGAGCTGGATCTCCCCGGTGGGATGCTCTGGAGCACCAGGAGGTCAAACCCTCGTTCCCTCCAGCACCCACCCAGATCTGAAAAATCACCCTCACGCCTGATTGCAAGTCCACTGCAGCCACTGGAGTAATTCTCCTTAAGTAAGTTATTATTTATCACTGGTTTTAGTGGTCACAGGACCACTGAGCGTTCGCAGGCTGCGGGAGCCGTGCCACCCTGGCCCCAGGCAGCCTCGGGGGCTGACGTTGGCACCGACCCCCCGGCCTCAAAAGAGTTGGGTGACGACCGACGAGTGGCAGCGGGCAGACCCCAGCCCCGCTCCCCACCCCRTGCCGCACACTCGGCGGGGAGGCCGGGGGCTCACCCCCCTTGCAGGGCARAGCCAAGCCTCCCGCCCAAGAACGCTCCGGAAATTTATTCCGTCTCTCGCACGCTCTTACCAGAGCCATCAATTTGCCATCCTTCCTAGTCACTGACACTGGTTTGTTCAGCAAACAGAGTGAAATATGGCATCGATAGCAAAACCCTGTCATCTCAGAGCGTCAGGAGGGAGGCACGGCCAATCTGTCTCCCGGACGCCTGCACCCAGCGCTGCGAGGAGAAAGCCAGGAACGTCCCTGATCCGAGCAGCATCACCACGCCCGAAGGCACACGGATACCTATCTTATAAAATCAGAGGCTGTGTGCAGCAGCTAATTGTGAAAGAAGTGCGAATGAGGCATTGTGCATTTAAATGCTGAATTAAGCTTCGAGAAGAGAAAATCATATTTCGTTTACAGTACAAGACAAAGCTGCTGTAAAAACTCTCCTTCACAAGGTTTCTATTGGAAAATGCCTTACACGTAATTAAACGATACAGTTAATAAAAACCAAGTACCTAACAGAAGGGAAAATAAAGGTTTGAAGGCAAGAAAAAGATGTTTTCAGATCTGATTTCAAAATGATGTTGCATAAATGAGAAAGCAAATTCAACAATATTATTGCACTCGATCATTAGAAGAAAATGAGAACAATCTACTTATCACTAAACTGCATTTTTTAAACAAAAAAACACTTAAAACGAAATACATGGTTGATGTAAAGACCATAAAAGCTGGGTTATTCACAACAAACCAGACTGAAAGAAGGTTTTAGCCAAGACGCCCTGTTGTACTCCGGTGTCCGAGCGAAGGCAGGTGCCTTGGCTGGCTGGGGAACGGGCGCCGGGAGCGCGGGGCATCCCCAGCACGGCAGAGGGAAGGCAGCGTCTGCGCTTCTGAACCCAGCAAAAGGGCACCCACAGAGGCCACGTCAGGCAGAGATTTATTCACAGCAAGGCCCTTGGTCAAAGGGGGAAGGTCCCAGCGGGAGCTCCCCGAGCAGCGGCATCGCTGCTGCTCTGGTGCAGCCCCCGGTTAAACCCAGTCACAGGTTCCGGGACATCCCAGAAGGGGCTCAGATCCCRCCTGGTATCTCACCTGCTTTGGGAAACAGCAATGGAAGTGAGCTGATGTTCATTATAAAATTTTATGGTTTCAGTATAAAGAATGTGCAAGTYGGCTTTTGCYGTCCACAAACTTGCATCGTGACTGTGATCCGTACCGTCTTCTACCTTAATACAAGGTACTGTCTCAGGGGAAATAAACAATCACGTAAGTTAAACAGCAGTTTTCTCCTCAGGCTCTGAATGCATGGTTCCCTAATCAGACCTGTGGATCAAGGACAGTCTGTCCCTAAATTCTCATTGCGGGATAAGAAATTAGATGCATTTGCAAACACATACTTTGCTGTTGTACAAACAAAGGAATGAAAAAAGTTAGYGAGGTGAGTTGCCAAAAAACTTCCACTTGGTACCAATTCTCTCTGCTCAATAAATTTCATAATCCAATAAACCTCTTCTTTATTACAATCTCACACTACAATCTCCCTCAAAACTCAGTGAGGTATGAGGTTCCACTTGCCCCTATAAGCATCACTAGAYGCCAGCTTCAGATTTAGTCATCTCCAGCCCAGATTTAGATTAAGTAGAAATTTAAAAATAATTCAAATATAAAAAAATTATTAAGTTATCAAAATGATTCTGTTCATACGGTGGCTGAATTATTCTTTCAATAATTACCGTTACCACTGAAGTACCAGAAACACAACTAATACCTAAAGTACTCAGACACACCTGAAGCACCTTGAGAAATCAGGGTTCAGACACATAAGAATCACACTGAAGTTCACTGCAACGAATCACGCARAATTAAACATGTGCTCAGCTACTTGACTGTACCAAACCCATCGCTACGATTATATCAAGTATTTGATTACTGTACCCTATGTGACTTAAAGAAAACCGGCGCCTGTCCCTGACTGAAGTTCTGTTGTAGGTAGGGGAAAGCTAAGTAAAAATAGAAATGCAGTTGAAAAATTAACAGCACACACAGCCAGGGACACTACTATCCCGTTATTCCTCGGGGGAAGTGGGAGACCAACGAGCAGTCTGGGAATAGATACGGAGCTCCCCGGGCTGGCAGCGGCCGGTCTCTCTGCTCTGTCCATCCATCAATCCCCTTCACCTGGTTCATTCCCGGGACAGGGGCAGATCCCACACATCCCGCAGGAGCAGGGCTGCGGCCATTATTTAAGTCACTATCCMCCCCCCTCATCCCTTACGCTTGTGTGCAGAGCCGGGCACTGATGCTGAAAAATGCAGAAGGTGCATTATAAATGTTCTGCAGCAGGGAGAGCAACACATGCAAAGCCAACAACTGATCGGTTTACAAAACCAGTAGCTTAACTCCGCCGGCTACACCAGGGAAAGCAGGAATGCTTGAACACACGCAAGCTTTAAGATACATCAGAATAAGAGGCGTTTGATATATATTTAATTGCAAAACTCAAAGAAAATCCAAAAGCAACCTGAGGTGAATAACTGAGATGAGAGATTCAGCTAGGAGAGCTCAGAGAAATGCAAAGAACTGCACATTTTCCCCCAGCTGAATCCTTTAGACAACCCTTAAAACAAGGAACAGAAATCTAGAAGTGGAAGTGGCTGCTCAGCACTCTGACAGTCCCGAGCAAGGTATGCAGCCTGAAAAATTCAATGCCTTAACAACTGGGAGAAAGGTATTATAGGTATTATCACGTATGTTTTCAAAGCAGACAAGACAGGGGAAAAGAAAAGAAGAAAGAAAAAAAAAGTGCAGCACAGCACAGCCTTAAGAAGGTAATGCTTTTCCCAGGTGTAATTATGGGAATGCTGAAAATTTATGCTACCTCACTTTTAGCATCCAACAGACAGGTATTCTCTAGTAGCCATAGCCAGCTGTAGATTAAGCAGTAAAACTGGTAAAAAAGACTATGTGCTACAGATTTCTGGCACTGGTGAAGGAACTGGATAGATTTACAAATCTGGGAGGCCTTTCTCATCGAATTTTCCCTGAAAATTGTGGCAATGTTATTTTTTTCTCCTTCTGAGCATTTTCTTACTGTTTTTAATCTACAGCTCAGTTTTCTGCACCCAGGAGAGGAGGAGTAATTTTTTTTCCTCCAACAGGCAAACTYGATACAAGCCATCTCTATCTGCATCAAACCTACTAGAAAAATACCATCATGGGTGAGCCCCTCGGAAATGGCCGGCTGAAGACAGGAACGCCGCCTCCACGGTGCACCCGACCACTGCAGAGCTGTAAAACATGCAGTAATTATTTTTCTCCCTTGAAGCAGCAACCCCATCATGACCTCTAGTTTATCAACAAGGATGCTGTGCAATGGAAAAACGAAGGCGCTAGTTACGCAAGCGCTTCTGCGATTTTACACTGGTGTGACGCGTTTTCCACTGACATTTATTGGGACAGGCACTGTCTTACTCATTCGTGCTCAAGAGATCACCCGGCAGAGCGGCTCACTCCAGCCCTGCTGCAGTTCTTGATAAATAATGCCTTATTCTTCTACCGCATACAGGAGGCAATTGAAAGACGCTGAAGTTGAGTAGCTGGTGAGGTAAATGGAAAACTGGGAGAAGTTTCGCCGGGTTTGTCTTAAAAGAGGGCAGAYGTGCCAGCCGGCAGCAGTTCCCGCAGCCCGGCTCCTGGCTGGTGCAGGGAAGGAGCCGGGCAGGTGGCTGGCTCTTGCCAGATCGCTTCTTAAAGCCAAGCTGCTCTCCGGGACCTACCCATTCCCTTGGGACTAGAAGTTTTGATAAAGTACATTGCTGYTGTTTGACCAGCCGACGTTCATACTGAAGTCAAACCGCTTCCGAYTGGAACGTCAGCGGATCCCGGATCACTGCCTGTTTCTGCACTGGGCAATCCACAGCTCCCCAACATGTGATACCCCTCAACAGAGAAAGGTCGGTGCCAAAATAGAAGATTGGGATTAAAAGATGGGCACAATCRTGTCTTGCTCTTTAGCACATTATACCCAAGTTGTCATTTTTTTAATCACCTTGAAAGACACCTTRTGTACACAACAATTACCTGTGCATGGACTTTCCCTTGGGCACTGTTACTTGCAAGGATCCCATCACCATGGCATCGCTGCATGCACAGTCCTTTCCATCCATTTATCCCATATTTCTACTAACTGGGTAGGAAATGGAGAACCAAAGCAAAGGCACGATGAGCCACTTGCMACAGGAACAGGGAATTGCAGCTGAACAGCATCACTCGCCCCCGCTCCATTTTTCACTTCACCTCCAAATTCCAGAAGCAGATGGCCTCTGGAGCAAGTCAAACTCCAGGCTCCCTTTTCCTTCTGCTCCAACGTTAGGCAGAGGTTCGTGCCATCCCTCSCAGCCCAGCCCTGGCTCTCCAAAGGTGCCTGCCGGTGGAAATACAGCCCAAGAGGTACGAGCTGCTGAGTGCAGCTGCCCAGCGCCGGGACCCAGCGTGGCTGACGACTTCTCTTAATTAAGAAAATTGATCCAACTGTTTTCAAAGCAAAAGCAACGCACTGAGCGATCTCCTGCTAAGGGGCTGCCCTGCGGTGGCAAATGGAAACGGGGGTAGCTTCTACAGCACATGCACCTGTGGCTCACCTAACCGTGGAACAACGCACATTTAGGAAAAGAGAACAGAAATAAATAAAGAATAAGAAACCGTTTAGAAAAAGGCACCCAACACTGTGTTTTCAAGACATGAAATGTAATTTCATTTGTAAGGGCAGCAAGACAGGACTGCAGCTGGTGTCAGGCRAATATAACAAATAGCAGACTCTGGCACCCGCGAGAGCAGAGCTGCTGTGCTGGGCTTTGCACAGGCTGCTGYGCTCCCCAAAGGTAAAATGTAGAAAATACATTGGCACATAATGTGACCGAGATCTTGGCTATCTGCTCACTGATTCAGAACAAACCCACCCAAATCTCCATCAAAGGATAAATTATGTCACCGTTGAGAACAGATGCTTGACTGTACAGTGACAAAAACTATAAATACATTATGTCTGCATATTATATCAACATACGTACCTGCGAGCATTATGCACCGCAAGACACAGCTCAGCCTGTAGCCAGAAAACACAGAGAAAATAATGACTAATGACTCCAAGGGCTCCGAAGAAGAGCCCAGCTCAGGAAGCACTGCAGCATCGCCTCTACACCGTCCCYTTGAACACTCTGGCTGCACACAGCCGATCGGAGGCTGTCAGACCAGCATCTCTCAGTGGTTTCCACTCCCTCCTTTAACCTACCTTGCAGTAGTCAGGGGTTAGCTGGTCAGCTGCACTCCTCTGAAAGCTCTCAGCCCTGAGGAAGGAGGGACTAAGCAACTCGACGCTCCATAGGAGAGGAAAACCCACGGCTCTTCCCAGAAAGACCCAACCTGGCGATGCTTTCCAACACTTCTCCTCGTGGCCGTCCTTGGTGTCCCCGCTCCCCSCCTTGGGAGGGCAGAGCGGAGGGCTGCCAGCTGAGCCGCACGCTGGCCTTGCGCCGCGCTCCCGTCCTTGCGGGGCTGCAGTGCGCACGCCCCAGAGGAAAAGCTCATTCTGAAACGTTGGGATCTCTGCTTGACAAACCCGGTATTTTACAGTAAAAATTTAACTACATCAATTCATGTACGCTTTTTTTTTGGCTAATGAAGCTTTTCTTCTGAAACTTGGACAATAAAATAATTGTGTTGTGGAGCAGTGTTTCTCATTTACAGATCTCGAAGCACTGAAAAAATTCATTAGAGTATTTTCCAACAAACAAAAAAGTTTTGAATAAACTTCCACAAAACCAAAACAAGCAGGGTCAAAGAAGAATAGGAATTCACGCATGAGAGCAAACGACAAAGGAGGAAAAAWATTGACAGCTTTGAGGGGATGAGAATCTCCCCCTGGTCTCGACCCAGGCGTTACGCAGGCGGCAGAGCCTGCCCGGCTGCTGTACGACGGTCTAATAGCTACAGCCCTGGCCGAGGCGTAACGGGGGGTGCCTAAGGCCGGGCGTGGGGAGACGGGACGGAAGATGCCCGGGGTGCAGCCGGGGTCCCCTGGTTGGTAGGTGCTACCCCACGCTCAGCAGCTGGTTCAGGCTGGAAAGGCTGAGAAGGAGAAAGCTGAGAAGAGGTGRGGAAACCCCTTTTCCTGCAGCTGAGCTGATCCCGCACATCTGCTCTGAGCGCCCGAGACGCCGGCGTGTGCCAAGCCCTGCAGCAGGAGAGCGGAGCTCCTGTGCAACAGGTCACTGGGGTATATCAGGAAATACTTTAAAAACCTGCCCTTTAGACCTTTGGTGCTTCAGCTCCCCGTCTGCAAAACCAGGCGGAACAGCAGACCCCGCGCCGTGCAGCTGAAGGCAGGAGCTCCCGGAGAGACAAGGAGTTGCTCTGATACTACGGATGGGCAGAGCTGGGAGGAGGCGGCTACGGGTGCGTGTAAGAAAGAAGATGCACACGTTTAAATATGTTTTCCTGAAAAGTCAAGATCTCTAATTCAGAAGAGAAATAGCATAAACCATCCTCCTGAGAACTTCGTAACACTAAGGTGGAGAGGAACGCTGGAACCAGAGAAGGTCTCCTAACGAAAGCTGCCTCCGCTCTGTTCTTCCTTCCCCCTAGAAAATTATTTGTGAGATGGGGGGCAAACAAACAGGAGACGCAATCTTTGTTTAAGAGAGAAGCAACTTTATCTTGCCTTCAGGGAATACGTGTGAAAATTTAATTCTCATAAATATCTTTTACAGCTTACAGAGTTAATCAGATTGAATCCATTTAGTTTTTGAACCATTAAAGTTTTTCATTGATTTACAGACTATAGGTTGATATATCACAGCAAAGCTCCTTCCTGTTTYACTATCCCCCTTGAATCCTTTTTAAAAATATTCTTCAGTCTCAAATCAATAGCTACTCTTGCAAAGGAAAAAAAAAAAAAAAAAGATATGAAAACGTTTCCAAATGCAAGTTTTAAACCTGTGGGTGAACCTTACCCAAAGCTCTAACACTGTGACACCATCCAAGGGCGAGGAGGCGACGTGCTGCCCTTCCCCAGCCCCTGCGGCCGCCAGCACGACGAGACCCTCGCGCGAGGGAACGGGAGGCGAGGAGCTGAGGGCTTCGGCGTGCCGGCAGCGTCTCGGCAGAATGAATGCCCGCAGCTATATTCATGAAAATGGGGCCCTSTGATCTCAAAAACGTTTGACCGAAACATCTCTTTAATTTGCCCCCTCTCCTAATTTCATTTCCCACAATAACTTTTTTCAATATAAAAAAGACGATAARTAACTACAAGCCTTTTTCATTTACAAAACAGAACACACCTAATATTTTTGGTCACTGGTTTTTGTACCCATTTTGATGATATTTTTATATGGCTTTCAAATAAGATTGGATTAGTTTAGAAAGGCATGACACTTCCCACAGAAAGTGGAAAATACATCAAACATGGTAATTGTGTGGTAAAGAATGCATTTTAAAAATCATTCCTCAACGAGTACATTTTTTTCCAAAAGCTTTAACCAGTTCAACCGCTGATGAGTCACCACTCTACTTGAAGATGTTCAAGAATGACTAATTTAAATTTTACGAGTAAAAATAGGAGGGTTACACACTTCGAGATGCAGGCCACATTCATCTCTAATGAGATCCCGTAGATGAGAGTGAAGCAAGAAAACAATTTCTGCTACAGATCCGACGGGAGGTATTTCCCTGGCTGCTGGGGAGGTCCCTGGGCTGTCCATCCCTGCCTCCCGCGCTCAGGCCCTCCCCTCCAGCGTGCTCACCCATCCACCCTTTAATCCTGCTGCAACACACAGCGATCGATAAGCAGATTGCTGAGAATATGATAGCGTTTTGCATTGGTGCTTTTATGGCCTAGTCCGTGAAGACAGGCGGTACTGCCAGCACTTGCAGATGAACAGCAGCCGAACCGCGGCTTAGCAGAGGACCAGCCCTCTTCAACAAGTGGTAAGCGCATCCCACAGCCCGTATGCGATGCTGGAAGTCGGGGGGCACCAGGAGGAGGAGAAGGCGTGATGGTGGGGTTAGCACATAAAACTGTCAGTTACAAATCACACATTTTTCTCCATCATCAAGGAAGAAGCTAGTTAACAAAATCAGTGGATCCGTTATTAGATYCAGTTCCAGTCACTTTGACTGTGTTCAGGCGGTGATACTCCTACTGGGAGTATGCAGGGTGGAGGGAATAAATAAATAGCTAATCTTTCACCCACGCAGCTCCCATACCTGGCAATGTCTGCCTAGCAAGTCAGAGGAGACTGACATATATGAACCTGTGGCAGAGCTTTTTGAATATTCCCAGAGCTGATTTGAGGAGATCTGCTCCTCCCGGGGTGACAGATTCATCATAGGCAACAAAATGCAACTTAAATACTTTCATGGCAGAAAAGTTAATAGAGTATAAGACTTCAGTATTTCTGATCTACCCTTTCTTAATCACATTTTTTATAGCTGTGAAGAACAAACATTTGTGTTGTTTTAAATCTGAAAGACCGAGACAAGCCATCGGCATAACTGAAGATCCGCATTAGAGGAGGACAGCTTTGCTGGAGCTTGCCTCCCTCCCAGCAGGGTCCTGTGCCCTCGCCCATCCCCTAATAAATCACTTTCCTCCAGCTGTTTTATGCTGTTTTTAAAAACAACTGCCTCCAACCTTTGTTATAGTAACGTAACGCTGGCTGGAATTGCGTAACACCATAGGAAGACGTCAGTGATGAAGAACCTGATTCATGAAAAAAACTACATATAAATATACTTCTTAAGATTAAATTGAAAAAAGTCTCCCCCCTGGTGAGCTAGCTGTACACTGCCAGCTACCAGAAGTATTTATTTATGGTGTCAACATGTTGTTCCTTGTAGCTTGCCACAATATGGCATTTCATCACCTTATGCAACAGTACCAGGATTAAGATCATGATTACTGGCTTACCCAGGTTTTACACCTCTTGGTCACGTGCAAAAGTGTGATTTTGCTTTCCTTTGCCAGACCGGGTGCTCAGTGCACCTGCATAGAGGTGTTGTTATAATGCAGTATACGCTGCATTGACAGATATTCTCCTAAAGCGGAACAACTCCACCCATTGCGGAGCGGTCCCTCGCTGGCCGGGAAGGGCCCGTTTATTCACAAATTCTTGTCCTTTAGGAGATGAACGCACCTCCACGGCTTTTGTCTGTCTCCTCCATGTATTACGCTTGTCTATCGATGCTGGCACTCAGCAGCTCAGCTGCACCTACCATGTCATGATCTTGCTTATTTACTGTTTGCAGTTAATCATTATTTTTTCCTATATTCTATAAGAATATTTGCAGGGCTTACATACTACTTTTATGTGCCTGCTTTTATTTAAAAAAGTCTAAAATTGTCCATCCTGCTTTTCCCCAAAAGGTATGCCAGTGAGCCCTTTTTTTTTTTTCTCCGTAGTAGCTGCCTGTTTCATCTTTTCATTTACCTTAGTGCCTTTGCTTTGCTGGTTTCATCCAACTTCAGAGCCCTTCACCGCTCCTTCTCGCACAGTGCCTGATACATTTAATCTCCCACTCTTACTTTCATTGTCTTCTCACACACACACTTTGATCATAAGTTTCTCCTGGCTGATTCTGTTTTGGCAAATGGATGCACTTCAGAGAAAGCGTCTCTAAAAGACCTTTTTTCTCCTACATTTATCTTCCAGGATGGTTTTCTGTCCTGCTTTGCCTCATCAGTGTCAGCACTTAAACCGCTGCCTCCCAAGCAGCCACCTCTCTACAGCAGCCGCTGCTGCCTCAAGTAAACAGATAACTTGTGCATCACATCTAGATTTCTGATCACGAGCGTGAAAGTCCCATCATTATAATTAAAGGGAGAGAAGATTCTCTAGTAAGAAAAAAACAACTTTCATTTTTTCCAACTGGGTGYTCAGCATTGCTGTGGTCAGGATGGGAAACACACAACCAGTGACAGCCTAGGAGAAAAGGTACGCTATGGGGTGAAGGATGGAGGGAAGGCTGTGGTTACTACCTCTCTAGCAGATATAATAATAATAGTTACCATTATTAACCTCAGAGCTTTGCTGCATGCAGCAGCCAGAGAAAAAGCCAGTTCTTCCCTTTCACCTGGTAGTGCTGGGGGAAGTGGCCCCGATTCAGCGTGTTCATTACCCGTTTCCAGCATAAAGCAGCCCAGTGCAGGGGCGACTGTGATCTTTCCTCCTTACTCATTGCACCAGCACGTAAAACAGGTCAGAGCATTCTCAGTAACGAGCTCATTTGGAATTCCTGACGCCTTATTGCACTTTGTAGCTTGCACAGAACAAAATGATATAAATAGGAAAATATCTTATTTTCCCTACCTAAGGAAAGTCATTCCCACGTAGCAGCATTATTATACACTTCAGCTCAGCCCAACTTAAAGAGGAAAAGCTATTACTAACTCACATGATAATGAAGGTTTTTCTTTACCTGAATCCACTTCAGAAAGAAGAGAATCAGAAACGGCACTTTTCATTGAAACAGTGTTTTGCCAGAAAATGTATACCTAAAAACCCTATAAAAACCAGCTCACTTAAAATAAAATCAATTTGCTTTCTACCATACTCCTTGCCTGAGGTATTAATTTGTTTAAAAAATGGCAGAGAACATGCTATCCCTGCCGTGGGTACCGCGGGACAGACCAGCTCACAAAGCCCGCGTTCTCATGACACTCCGAGTCGGTCCCTKTTAACATTTCTATCGCAGAGGCCTCCATCAACCCCCCTGTAATCATCCACGGCAGCTTTCAGGTATGCAATGCATGCATCTAAATACCAGATGGCATCTTGCGAAGCCCCGCAGAACAAGCTTTGGAGCTACAAACCGCGCTCCGAGGTATCCTCAAGTGAAGGCGAAGCACCGACAGCTCCTCCGCTCCGATTAGGGCGAACGGAGGAGAGGGCGCAGCCTAAACACAGACCGAGAACCAGCAGCTTCCCAGTTACCACCGCAGGTCTCGCGTTCAGCCTCCCGCGGGTCACAGCTTCCCGGGGGAAGAGCCATCGCCTTCTGCACAAGTTCACACGAGCACTRCAGGGACCGTGTCAGCTGGTACTTGCAAAGCTCTAAGAACAACTGCGTTTGCATCATTTCCATTTGCTTCTGCAGATTATTTAATTCTACTGAAAGAAGCAGTTACGTGGTGGGGACGGGGGAAGAAGAGGAGCTGACTTCACTGCCTTGTAGTGGGTTGGATCCTGTCTCTCTGGTTATTGTTTCTACCCTGAGAAACATGTTTTAAGATACTAATAAATCCCGGTCCCTCGCCGACATGCACTGCTAGTGGAAGAGATGACCCAAGATGAAAAGCAGTGCAGAAATGTGTAGTTTAAAAATCATGTTCGATGTTTGTAAATATGCAATATGCATATAAATATTCATATTTGTAAATATGAATATGCAATATGTAAAGATTAGGAGATACATCCAACACACGTTGCATTGACCACACTTACTATAGAAAATACTGGTGTGGATGCAAAGACCTGAAAATATTCATGTGGGTGCAAAGACTGGCGTGCAACTATATAGTTATAGCACGCAACAGAGAAATAATAAGGGATGATATAACACACAGCTACCTCAACAGCATCCTYGAGGGGAAAAAAAGTTTATAACTTTACCATATAATAGAGTCTTTGAAACTTCCTACTGAATCTTTTCCCTCTGAAGTTTCTACAGCTACTCTTCCTTTTATTGTGGTGAATATTTCAAGGCAGATGCTATGCTTTTATTTCAATTATTCTCTTTTTTTTCCCTTATGTTTTTCAGGGAATGTCAGTTTTCTCCTCAGAATGGTTTATTTTATATTTTCAGATAAGCATTTAAAGAGATATTATACAGATGCTAGTCTGTAGCAAGCTCGTCACACTCCCTCCAGTATTTGATGCTGTCCTACTTTAAGGATTCYCCACACAATGCTGTGCTACGCAGAGACTATATTAAGCACACACATGCATAAATGCTCTCTATAATGTATGGGTGCTTTTGAATTAAACAAGTGGTAAAACAATGCAAAACAGGGCACACATTTCAGACTGACAAAATTATCCTCATCATCTGGGGCAAGAAACCTCGAGTTATCACATTGATTAAAATCATATCCTTCTTCATGCTGATCAACAGATAATGCACCTTATTTATTTAAAAACAACTATGCTAAGTAGTACCTGCTGAAATTGAGGTTTCATGATGAAATTAATGCCATTTGCTGTTTGAAACGGAAGGAAGGTGAAATATCTGCCTGGGGATCCAGAAGAAACATTTAACTTGGAGTTCATAAATAATTCCCTGGTATCAGTAAGCTCAATAGCAAGCTCTTGCTAGATTTGTTTTAAAAAAAAAAAAAAAAAAACCAAACAAAAAAACCAAAAAAACCCAAAGCTTCAGTGGTATTTAGGTACCAACGTCTACAACTGCATGCCTGGAAATCTTCTTTCAGCTACCGCCTCATCCTGGAGACACGTTTGTGGGTTTCGATGGTRAAGCCCCCCGAGCTCCCAAGCGAGGGAGCAGTGGCTGGAGCTCCCAGCACGGGGGCAAGAGCCCTGCACCCCCTCCCAGGCCACGGGGGCATTCAGCATCTTCCACGCCTGCATTAAACTCGTGCCACTCACACAAAATAACTGCAGATGCGCGGGTAACAGAGAACCCAAAAGGAAGCGAGACATTAAGACTGGAAGACGGTATGCTCACCTCGCCGGAGAAATCTGAAGTCCTGTTCTCTGCCCACTTTTGGATTAAGCAGTCGTCGGATACAAAGAGCAGCCCCGGGTGGGGGCACGCCGGCAGCAGGAGAGCCCTGCTTGGCACCCAAGGGTGCTGCGTCCCGCCCCGCGGTCCAAACCCCCCACGGGAGCACCGCGGGGACCCCAGCCACCCAGGATTTCACCCCCGAGCCTAAGCATTAGTCGTGGGACACTGATCTCCAATGCCCGAGCCTTTTCTTGGATCCGATACTCAGAGCAAAGCGGCTCTCATGTTGAGAGCCCTGATGGATCGCAGCCAGAGCAACCTCCCTGTAGAGCCAGAGCCCACTRGGAAGAGCGATGATAGTTTTATACACTTCACTCAGTTGTGAACCATATTTTTATTTTTYGTGAAGAAGTTAGAATTCACTATAATCATCATTAACTTTTTYCATAATTTATAAACTTTAATACCTGCTACCACCATTGRTAAACCAGGATCAATATTTCTTYCCTTGAGTAGAGCAGYCTAAATGACATAAACCAACTTCATCTTTAGAMGAATGAAGAGTTAGCTAGACTTGGYTACTAAAGTARACCTACACACAAYATTTAAGTCTCCCTCTCAAGYTCAAGTGTAAAAGCAGAAAGATTTTGCTCTAAAGMCAYTCTAAAAGTSAAGAACACCGAAAGTTTCTAAGARGGAAACAATTCAGTATATCAGTTTAATGGAGAAAACATGGGAAAAAAAGAAAAAACAATGACTGGTAGCCATAAAATTCTGTAGATCAAATGTTAAAGAGTAATTAAARAGAAAGGAGGATTTCTATGGACCTGAATGTATAATTAGGAAGGAAGCTACTGTTGAAGTGACACTGCTTAATAATCTCATTGTAAAAACTGACAAAAGTTGCATTCAGGGGGATTATTTTTGAATTATTTAGAATTGGTAGTTTGAAAATGAAATGGAAAATGGGTGCTTGTACTATTAAATGCTGCTAATGTACAAGTCTCCTGAACGAAAAAGCTTCTCAATTAAAATACTTGCAATATAGTGCCATTACTTATCAGCTGAAATGCATTTGGTACYGCCATTCTCTTTGGGAACACAATCGGTCACTGAATTGGGAAATTAACAGCCAAATCCAGCAAAGTGCTGTGCTCCTGCCTCCTGCACAGCCAGCTCCCAGGGCTTCACTGGGCTTTGCGTAACGCTCCAAACGGAGCTATATTTTCAATCCGGACCGTGATATACATCCTCTGCCCCGCCCATATTATCTGCAACGAATAAACCGTTGGTGGGAAATTGAAGGATTATGTTATTTTTATCAAATACCGTTTTCAGAATAGCAATCAAGTGCAACAGTGRACCTCAGCACATGGCCAGAAAGGCTTTTTCCCCCCAGCAAGTTTACAAGGCAACCACATTGCAAGTAAAAGTCACTCTTTAACAAATTCCCAGGGACTGCAGAGGTGGTGGAGACTGCATTGCTGTCTYCTCTGTTTACAGGCAGAGAGAAAGGCTTGTGGCGCGTGTTGCCACTTCCATGTCTCTAGAGAAAGCAAATTGCTTTAAACGCTTAAAACAGCTGCTAGGAGATGCAGAAATACAGACAGGGAATGGGAGGGGCTTTATCCTGGCTGGTGTTAGGTATGTCTAGTGTAGACACCCGTGGGTGAGCAAGGTTCCCTCAACGGTCAATGGGAAAAGTGAGGCAGGTCTGGGTTACGTCTCTTTTAGACTTCTAGTTGAGGATGAAATGCCTGTGCCCTGCAAGGGCCTGGAGAAATCCACCCACTATAGACAACGAACGTTGTCCTTTTAAAGTCAGATAAATGAAACAACAGGAAGAGTAAATCCTTGTTCTTTCCCGATCCTCRGTGCTAGAGCATTGGGAAGGTGATGGGCTATGACCTTGGCTCGCCCCACCACCCTCAGTGGGAGCCTGGGTCCTCAATCCACCTGAGAAAGATCAAATGGAGGAGGATAGAGCTGGACACAAGATGTAGCAAGAGTCTGCCCAAGGGTAGTGCTGGGATTTTTGCAGAGTAAGGGGGGGGGGGGAAGAGGTACCTTAACCTACGCTTCATTTTAAATCTACGTCTAATTCAGTCCGTGCAACCTGTGCTCAAATTCTGCTGGCACTAAGCACTGAGGTAGAGCTGCTCTGACTGGGTTTTTCCCGATCTGGCACCTAAATGCACATCGCATGCAAACACACTCTATTTTACTTAACACCGTAGGGCAAAAAGTCAAGATGCGACTCCACGAGTAACTCAAGGAGCTGGTGGTTAGACCACGGAGCCCAGTCACTTCAGTTCACATCCAGGGAGTTGCTTGCTCCCAGCCCAGGGAAGATCAGCTCAGCTCCATATTTTCTCAGCAGACTGCACACCTGAAATCCAGAACTGAGCCTCACCTCACTGTCAGATGTACTTCTTCCCCTTGCACTAAATTATAGATGTTAGACAATTCCGAGATAGGAGTGTTAATTATTAATAGGAATTATCTGAATTGATTTTCAATCACAGAATATTATTTGCTATTACATTGCAATAAGACTGCAGGAATTCCATTAAATTCAAAATGAGGATCATCAATTTCCATTAAGACACATGTAAACTAAATACATTATATCTCTGTTGAAGCCGATGACTTCCATTATCCCTTTCCATTAATTTCCATTCAGTTGAAGTGACTCCGTTTGAAATGGGCTTTAATGACTTGATGGCTTATCAGTATTCTGGGCTCTCTAATTTGACAGGGACATAACCTAGCTGCCGTCACCTGCTCCTGCACATTCACGAGTTGAAAACCTGTATTGAACTTCGTGATTGACTGCAGCAGGCAGCCAACTCCTTCAGACRGTTGTCCAAAGGCAGCCGCCACTTCTGCCCCTGCACCCAATCYGTCTTCCCAAACCTGACACATTAAAATTGACAAGTTGGGTTTCTTTCTCCTGATTAAAAAGGAGGGGGGGAAAAAACGCCCTTTTTTTTCCAAAGTTGATTTGTCTTTSAACCATTTCTGGCATTGAGCTAAACCACTAATACCGGCACTATTCTACTGCTCGAGACAATTCAAGCAGGGAGAGGATTTAACATAATGTATGTTTGTAACACTGCTGAAAGGGAGGTACAACACAGGGAAGCGGTTTGCTGACCAAATGCCAGTCAAATGATTCTCTACTTTCTAGATAATATGATGTGGAAAGTTAAAAACAGAGTCTGCCTTCAAAGAGGAGGAAATATCTGCTATGCATACAATTTTGTAAATGAGGTTATTTCTCTACAAACCTGACCTCATTTGTATCCTTAGAAGAGCATGGGTACAAGTGTAATGCTGTTCTAACATAAGTATCGTTTTAATTTTCAAGTATTTCTCRTAAGTACCCACCAGTAAACACATAGGACATCTCCCTTGTGAAGGATGCCTGCAATGACAAGGTTTCTGGTAAATCTTAATCACGCTTCATTAATACTAGAGAAAATCACAGGCTGGACTCCTTGTTGGTGCCAAGTCCCATCACAGTGGATATACATTCTTGTCAGTTTAAATGAAAATACTTTTGGAATAGGTCAGATAGGGAAGGATATCAAAGTCTGAKAACATGAACATGTGGGGTTTTTCTTTTTTTTGTAACTTCACTTCAATTATAAGCTTTCAAACGTAATGTTATATGGCCTGACTCCTGGCCCATCCCCAGATTAAAGTACAAATACTGCAGCCCGACGTGGGATGCTTTAAATCTCAGCTTCCCCCTTTCTTCCTAGCTCATGAAGAAAAGCATGGTATTTATTTTTCTTTTACTTTTATCTTATTTTTATTCTACAYCTTGATCACCCTCAAGCTGCCAGAGTGAGGACAAGTCATTTGGCCGCATTTGTCTCAAAAAGCACGAGCTGCCGGCTCCCGCTGCGGCGAGCCCGGGGCCGTGCCCCCGGCAGGCAGGGCTTGCCCGGCACCGGGGACTCCTGATACGCTGCGACTCGTGTGCCCAAACGCATCAGGTTATGTCAGCTCGCATCACTAGTGGACCATGCCGGGATGACCTATTTACTCCTTTCTATTCAGGGGTGAGACGAGTTAGGAAATGAGGAAAGCTGGGAGTGCAACACGCAGCTGTGGAGGTGCTGATCGCTCTCGGTGCTGGCAGGAGCCCCGAGACACAGACCGACAGCAGGAGGGACCAACGAGGAGAAAAGCACACCGACGGAGGAACAGATAAGCCATGCCCACGCATCACCGCCAAGTAGCAAACGGGTAACTGCTCCACGGAGCTGCACACTTTGGGATGTGCTCACACTTTGGGATGTGCTCCCAAGTAACAAGTGATAGGACGAGAGGAAATGGYCTCAAGTTGCGCCAGGGGAGGTTTAGRTTGGATATTAGGAAAAATTTYTTCACYGAAAGGGTAGTCAGGCATTGGAACAGGCTGCCCAGGGAAGTGGTGGAGTCACCATCMCTGGAGGYGTTCAAAAAACGTGTGGATGAGGTGCTTYGGGACATGGTTTAGTGGGCATGGGTRCTGGGYTGATGGTTGGACTCGATGATCTTAGAGGTCTTTTCCTACCTTAATGATTCTATGATTCYATGATTCTATATCCCCTCTGGAGAGCAAAGAAAGACCTAAAGCTGCTAGTCACTGCCRTGGTCAAAACACGAGGAAGTCACCTTTATTGTATAAAACCACAGCAAGAACAGGGGGAAAAACCCCGCAGCCCGTCCCCTCGGTGGGGTGACATTGCTCCCCAAGCTCACAGCATCCACCCCTCCCTCCATCCCCCCRCTCGTGCTGCTCTTCCCAAACTGCTCCGGACGCTGCGCTGCTCTGACCTCCGCTCTCCCTCTTCCCAGTTTGCTGGGCTCACCTCCTCTCTCACAGAGCACACTTTGCTTTTCCAGACTTTCCACTTTCTGCTGCTCCAGCATTCCTCCTTCACTACCTCAAACCCAGCCTAGCGCTGCCTTTTCAGCCCTTCTCCCATACTGCTGTCTCCTGCTCTTCACTATGCAATCAGAGAGCAAAAATATGCATTGAGAATTTTTTTTTTAAATGGAAAACATGACCTATCCRGTGCATTTCCATTTGCTTTTCACATCAGAGAGACTAACAGATGGTCAATACAACTCAGTTATTCCTCTACACAGATATTTCCTTCTTTGAGATTGTAAGATATAGAGCATTTCATACATGAAACTAAAATAGTAATTTATTTCTAAGCTTTGTGCAGTAAAATAAACATTGGCTTTAAACAGTTTTTTACCATCATCTTGAAGTTGGGAAAGACAGAAGCAGGGTCTTTCTCTAATGAATAGGCCATATAAACCGTACACAGGTGGTAGAGCAGAAACATCCAGATGGCTATTGCTTTTTGGTAACATTCATTCTTTTTTCTACTGCTTCTGATACTCATTTTTTAAACGTTATTTTCATTTCTAAAGGGCTCTTTCAACATAAAATGAATAGAATATACAGGCCAGCATTCTAAAGACAAAGTCAATAGATTAAAGCCCAAATAAAGTAAAAATTCTCCCCCCAAAATGTAGTGGAAGTTATCTCTGTCTTGGCTACAGAAAGCACCTTTTCAATAAACAAGCAACATTATCATTGCTGATAAAAAAATGATGCTATCTACAGCTCAGTGAGTCCCCACTACATCAGATACTCTGAAAACATCAATAAAAGTCACAAGTCATACATCAGGGGATTTACTAGCTAAAAGAAAACTCCCAAACCGATGAGGTAGAAAGATCACTAGAATTAATTATGTTTGCATCAGCGAGAAAAAAAAAATAAAATCTAAGAGACATTTGCTTACATGCCACGTTAGGTACAGTGTTTGAAAGACTACGGTATCGGTACGCAAAGCACAGCGTCTACTGAGTGGCCAGCCTTGGCCATCATTAAATCACGGCACCGCGCATGCCTGACCGCAGCCCCGGTTCAGTCGACTGTGACCATCCTCCCGACAGCGATCCCGAAAAGCCCGCGCCAGGAAAGGCTGCGGCGAGCGCCTGGCACCAGCGCTGCTCCCRCGGGTTATCGCACGTGGTGCGGCCCCGCTTCCATCGGCTGCCGGCGAGCGGCAGAGCCGTTGCCTCGCCTCGCTGCAGGCTGTGGGGGAACAGTTCCATCGTTTTGCTGCTGGTTTCCAAAGCGCTCCATCAGTCCTTCTCTTCGCAGAGGCTCAACACGTGACCTGCGTGAGAACTTCTCCTGGTGCTGTGTCCATAGGTGGGACAACCGCCAAAGCCACTGACCTGCCCATGGAGTGCTCACGCTCAGGGAGCGTGTTTTTCCTTCATGAGTCCTTTATTTATTTATTTTTTTCCTTCTCCCTGTGTAGGAGGAAGAGTTTTATAATGACTTGGAGCAGATGGATAGGATCTGCATGTCCTATTCCAAGCTCCACTCCCTGGTATTTGTCTGTGCAGGCGGGTAGAAAACAGGCAGATATTATAAGAAAGAGAAAGCTTTATGCTGACCTGAATGTTATTCCCRTGCTCTCGTTACTGCCTCTCTCTCTTCTTATCGCCCTGTTGTCTCACAGGACAGAACAGTTCCTTGTAAATGTGTATAAATCTGTGATTTGAATACTTTTTGTGACTGTTAAYAATTACTAATAATTTCGAATGGCGATTTGCTGAACTTGAAAATCTTGACTTGCATATCCTTCGACGTGACATTGCTTGGCACGATCATAGCGAGGGTGGGAGGAGGAGAAAACCGGAGGGAACAGGTTGGGGCACTGGAGGGAAGAGAGGGAAATGGAAAACTGAAAGGAGACAAGAATAAGCCGCAGTTAAATTGAGAAGTACCTTGAAGGCAAAAACCAATGTAAAGATAACATAGGAAATAAGGAAAGATCATTGACTGGCTTTGACCAGAGGACAGACGGACGGATTTGTTGGAGCAACTGGTTTTGGATGTTTAGTTCTTGTTCTGTTAAATCTGGCAGATTATTCACGAACAAAAGCTGACGGGGCAGATGAAGACAAAAGATTGAATACACAGAGAGAGGTCAAGGCTGAGCACTCATAAGACTCTTCCCCCAGGAGAAGTTACTAACACTAAAACTTAATTAAATTGCCCAATGATATCAAGAAGTAATAAACCAGGAGTGGCCCAAGGACAAAGCTTTAGTGACAGATGCAGAGACTGGAAGGGAAGGAGGGAGACACCAGGAGAGCTGGTCCCAAGAGGAAGATCATCAGTATTAAGTGCAAAACCTGAAAAATTTAAAGTGATGTAGTTGATAAAAAACCCCCCACTATTCTATGTATTATTCTAAAAACCTACAGATTTAGAACTCTCTAGAGAGAGCAGGTACTACACACAAGTTAGAAGATTCACTTACAGATTTAAGATCTCTTTTCAATTTTACAGAAATTAATCCTATGTCCCTACAATGCACTAAATACAGTAAGTTTTAAAATTCCTTAGAAAAAGATCATTTTCTGCCACAAAAATTTTAAGTCAAGTCAGGCCTTAATGATCACCTAACCTTGAAAAATTACATCTTTTTTTTGAGATGGACTGTAATAACTTCTGAATGACATATCTGATCCACTCAGAAATGTCTGGGAATTAAGCAGGCATCAGTAGGCAGAGTCCAATTGATTTTGGAGAAAGCCAGGAAAAGAGAAGAGTAAATGAGCCACATATTACTCTCTTTATCTGGTTAGCAGATTAATTTCCTCCAGCATCTATATAATCATTTATAAATAGTTGATGGCAGCTTTGGGAAAAAAAAAAAAAAAAAAGAAAGAAAAATCAGTTCAAATTGACATCTCGAATGCCTTACTTGCCATGCGGAAGAAAAATATAATGGGATCAGAACAAGGGCTAAGAGGATGAGGGGAGGGAGGCTGGGGACGCAGGGCCGGGGGGACACGATGGTGGCACACAGGCTGTTTCGGGGGGACTGGGCTCACTGGGGCAGCTTCCTGGGAAACCCACGAGCTATTGCACCAGTGTTGCAACACAGAACCCCAGCCAACGCATATTATTTTAAAATTGCTATTTGGAAGAACGGCAAGTACAACCTTAAAGAAATATATAGTGTCCACTATCTCTATTTTACTCATAAAATCAGCATTGCCTAGTGTATTTTGCTACCTCTGCAAATGGAGTTTGCCTTTCTTTGCTTTGGCATATTTGCTTTTKGGGAATTTTTATTCCTTGCCAAAAGAAATAATTCTGAAATCCTCTTCTTTGGTTGTTTGATGTGAATTAACCCTTGAGATAAGGCATTTGTTTATGCAAAATTAAAGTTAYGCTGAACATAAAATGCTTCTTTCCTTTGAGTGAATAAGTATAAGGAGCCTTCACACTCCACACTGTCAAAAAACATTAAATATGCAGCACTTGTGTCGTTTATGTTGACTCAAAGACGTTCTTTGAGTCACCAAAAGCACACGTTATTCTGAAGGGGCACTAACTTGCAAGAAAATTTACTAAKCTACAGCAATACCGTAATGGATGCCACAGCATCACGTAAGTACGCTGTGTTTCACTTTGAGATTTCTGGCCACGACTACACCTTTCAAGAGTATCCTTCCTACCTAATGCTGATCATTAACACATTATTTACTTTGTTATTTACTATTTGCCCAYATGAAGCCACCATTTTTGAGCAACCTGAAGCTAATCGTGCTGGCTTCTACTGGCAAAAGTATCTCTCCCAGAACCCAGATGTCTCCTAAATACTGAGAATGATCTACTAATGGTTTTATGGGGTTAATTAACTGTTTCTTTTTAAAGATAATAGAATTTGCAATGAGGAACATCAGCATTATCTTTAGTGCTACCTCTGCAAATGGAGAATATAGGATAATTGGTACTGCTGCGTATTGCCCATTATGCACAAAATTAAGGCAAGGAATTTACACATAGTGATTACCACTGGTATTTTATTACCTTCAATTCTTATAATAGATTGCAATTCACAGAATAGATGTGCAAAAACCTTGTTTCTGTCTTTTACTAAAACCTATATATTCTGCTAGAATGCCCCCATCTTTATTCCTCTAGGTATTTTTTTTTTCCTATAAGGAGCCCACATCTCTCCCAAACCCGGTGAAACCATTTAAATGCATTCTGCATCACATCCTAAATACTAAAGGAACAYTCATTAGGATACAAAGCGATGTTCTATCAATTTAGGAGATTAAAAAAAGTTTTGAGATTTCTCACACTACAGTTAAGATTAAACCCTTGTAAGGAACTATAACAGTCCAGTCCTAAGAGGTTCACAAGCAAGTCAGATCATAACAAAGAAGAACGCAGCTGGTGATAGGAAACTAGGAATGAAGTCGTTTTCTCGCTAAGCACAGGTAGTAAGTGCATGAGCACCTGTATTTTACTGGTGGGAACTTGGGGCTGGCGGTGCCGTTTCTGGTGTCCCTCTGAAGTCCTGTGCCTGCAGTCCTGTGCTTCTGTACAAATCTGAGCTTCCTTACAAAAACCACAAACTTAGTTTTTGCTCAGCAAATCCTGAAAATCGAAACCTTCACCAAAAACAAACAAACAAAAAAATCATGGCACTACTCTAACAATCTCCAATTTTACGATGGGCAGAGCAGGTTTGTGAAAGAATGAGTCACGCRGGCAGTGCTTTCCAGGAAAGCAGCCTCAGCGACAAGCACGCTCTGTTGTAAAGTGTCCCTATGCAAAAACGCCCCTGCCTTGTGCTCAGCCTGCTCCCTGCTCCGAGAAACCCGGGGGTCTCCCGGGGATGCTCCCAGCACAGGCATCCCCGCGCTCCCCGGCCGCCTGCCCCAGGAGCCCCTGAGGCTTTCCGAGGGGCTGTCCCCAGCACGGGGGAGAAGATGCAGGGCTGGTTGCGATGTCCCCCCGGGGTTGTGCCCCCCTCCGCCGTGGGTCTGGGCAGGGGCTGTGCTGCCTTTGCCCGCGGCCCCTGGGCGAGCAGAGCCTCAGCCGGTGACCGCGGGAAAGCGGCTTCGTTTCCGCGAGGCTCGACTCTTCTCCTGCCAAGCGGCATCGCTTTGTCTGCATCAAACCAAATAAAAAGTAGCCTAAAGATGCTGCTTGCTCCAGGAATAGATCTAGGTTTATGGACTTCTTTTTCCATAAAAAGCAATAACATGAAACWTGAATGTGATTTTTTTCTTCCAGAAAGCTGGTTTTTCACACTTGTTCTAATACAACAGAGTTTTACATCAATATCCATTACTGCAGCGGAAGCCTTGCCAAGGGTATGGCGATCTGCAGCTGTAATTCATGCAGTAGTGACAGGTACCGCACAGCTAATGCTGCCTCTGAGTTTACGTTGCCAGTCTGATTGCGACACCGGACCATCTTAAACCCAAATATCGTCCTGGTCCAAGAAAGGCCATTTGGATAACAAGTGAAATAAACGGGGTATGAGATTCCTCCATTCGGATGCCACACGAGAGCGGATGAACCCAGCCCAAACCCCTGGAGCAGGCGCCTGTCCTGGACCGAGCACAGGGGGGTGAGATCACAGGCGGGCAGCGATGCTCCACGTTCCCTCCTGGCCTCCCTGCTCTGTTTCAGCTGGGCGAATTTCTTTCCCCCACCTATAAAGCATTTTGTTCTGTGCGTAAAAGGCTATTATCATTCCAATGTTGTCAAACTCCGCTGTAGTTTGGAAAAGGCTTTCTTTTTAACCAAAGTGGCTGCAGCTTTTCAAACTACTGCAGGTCTTCTCTCCTCCTCCCTTCCYTCAATTAAATGTGAATACACTTAGTAGATGATGTCAGCAAACATCGTGTCCACCAGGGAAATCTATGAAAGATGACCTGCTATTTTCAGTGTTATCTGGAATTTAAGGAACAAACATTTCCAGTGTGATGGTGCAAACCAATCTAAAACGCAACTGCGCAATTCCAGCAGTTATCACGGACCCTGCCGGAGCTGCACCTCCCGGGTGACTTCTTGGCCGCAGCTCTCCACCCTTTTAATCAACAGGAGCGTCCCCAGTAATTTCAGAGGCAYGGCCCGTGTCGACACTGAGACTTCTTAGCTAATGGTTTTCACCACACACGTGCAGTGTCAAAGAGCCTGGGCTGGCACAGCCATTTGTCACTGCCTCATAAAACAACAAAACATACAACATCTGCTTTGCCTCGCACCGACCTTTCCCTTGCAAAAGGACGAGGTTCTTTACGGCACAAAGGCACTTCTTTCATGTGCATTGGTGGTTACAGGGCAGGTTTTCAAGATGCCCTGGAAGTCTTCAACTTCTGAACATCCAGAGCAGTACCAGAATAATTGCTCCTCATTGAACCAGATGTTCACAGAAAGGGCATTAATAAAACAGAGCAGACAAATGCCTTCCTCTGTATTTAAAACCCCTGAGCAGATGCTACYACCTCCTCCCGTTACCCTCACAAAGAGAGTGAACAAGAGAAAGCGAGCGCGTGTGTGTGCACGTGTGAGATGGACAGACACAACACTGCTTTGGAGTAAAGTCTGTTCACAATCGCAACATTCTGGAAAATTAATTGTAAACAGTTTCTAAGCAAAACTGAGTCAAATATATGYGATTTGTTGTACTCCTCCCTTCACTTAAAGCTGTATATATTCTTCTCATCTTTGTCCCCTGACGACAAAGATGGCAATGAAGCTATAAAATAATGTTGAGTGCATTGTAACTAAACCTAAAGGGTCTCAAATTAAATATTAGTGGTGCACAATTTAATCTGCTTTTTTCCTACAACTCGTAAAAACTCTTGAATTGTGCTTCTGCAGCTTAGGACATCAGCAAATTCTCTAATTACTTTAYAGCCCCATTGCTATTTTATGAAGAGACTCTCCATCCTTTATGTTCTACAGCTGGCTAATTACATTACTCCTTTATACAAGCGAGGTATGCAGGAACCACAGCCACGTGTCCAGTACAACCAGCCATGACTGCTAAAGCAGGAACAGAGATGCTAAAGGAATCAGGAGGTGCAAGGAGCAATCTCCAGCCATATCGAATCCCCYCTGGACCATTGCACCAGGATAAAGGGGTCTCATATTGTGTGCGGATGGAGAGATCCTGCCTTTGCACGGACCTCTCCGGCTGCTGTAAGGCTGGTACACGGGACCTCCATCATGGCTGATCCCAGCTTACAGCACAGGTTGTGTCCGTGCCAGGGCARGGACGAGGAAAGCGCTGTCAGGAGCGGGTATGAGGCTGCTATCCAGTCCTCAGGGCTCATCCCTGGTCCTTGGACCACCCCAAAACTCAAAATGCAGGTCTTGAGACATAAGCAGAAGCYTTATTTCTGACCGCGGTGCAGGAACAAGGCCAATTTGAGAGTGTTTCAGATAAGTTTAAGCTTCTAGAAAACTACATTATAAACTCAAACTATACTTCACGTTATCTCTGGATAGTGGCAAGCGTCCATGGACGCTTTCACCAATCCAATYCTGACAGCAGATCCCTTCAAGAAGAGAATCCATTTCAATCCATTTTAAAGGTTTTCAGATCATCCGCTTTTGCCTTGCTCCAGACAAACCAAATAAACAAGACTGCTGGGAAATTGTTGGGACTACTAGGAGTGTATTTCCTTACCGGCAAATACAGGTCATTCGCACATAGGTATGTTCATTCGACTTTTTSCTTTTTCAAACTAATAATTTATCACCATTTCCCCTGCTCTCTCACTACAAATTGTTAATTTTTAGAAGCCTGYCCCATGCTTTTCGCACTCTGCCCCTCTTGTTTGCCCTGATAAGGCTGTTACTAAGAGAACCAAATGAAGGCTGGATGGAGACTGTGCAGTATCTTTTTTCTGCCTCTTAGTTGGTTTTGGCTATTTTGGGGTCAGGCAATACATCAAGTCTGTGGACTTTCCTAGAGCTATCTGGTTTTGCTAGCCTCTTTTTGATCATTGTTTATTTCCCTTCTTAGGCATCTGCTAATTTTCCTCAAACCCTTTTATGTTTTTAATCATATCTCAAAGCCTCCCTTGATGATCTGTTATTCTTGAAAGATGTGCTCCTTTTGCCATTATGCATAATTAACTCGCAGTGACAACTGCCTATTGGACAAATTTCTGCATCCTCCTTTGAGTTTGCCTAACAAATAACTACAGTTACAGTTGGCCTTAATTAACAYAGTTGGCCTTATTAATTTACTAAAAGGTGTTGCACCATTCTTAAGTTTGAATTCCATAATATTAGTATTACTACATCCTTCACATGATTATGATGCAATAACTGTCAATTAGTTTATATCATCTTTAAACAGAAGCTTAGGGAAATATGCACAAACTTAAGTGTGTCATTGTAAATCCTTCCAGAAAATTCCTTGATCAGATCCTTATAAATCCTCATCTATGCTGCCACTTGCAGTAGATTCATTTGGGGTTTGTGCTAATTCACCGGAGAGTCCTGTAATCCCTTGTCATAAACATGAAGGATTTCACCCAGCCTATTAAGTAGAATTATAGATTGTCAGGGAGTAAATCATCCACCCTTTTCTAGTCATATCAACAATGGATTGAGAAAAATTACTCATTCATTTTTATAATCCTTTAATTCTTGCAGATGTTCCTTTGAAAATTGATTTAAATTGATGAATCATAGGGCAAGATTGGTGTAAATTTTTCAGGCTGAAGACATTGCCTTCGATAGAGCAATCACAGTATACGCCCCTATACCTACCATAAGTCATCGCTTTTGAATGTTTAACACACTTAAAACTCTGGAGTCAGCTCCTGAGGCTGTAAGAGCAAATGGGTTTTAATTCGATGAAGCCCARCCTGTTCTGATGGTTTTTTTCCCTATTTCTCAGATGGAAGAGAAGAGCGAGAAGAGTCAGAAATTCACCTTCTTCAGGCGTTAGCGACCGACTCGTTTAGTGATCTGCTCTCAGATGACACAAATGAGACCAGAGCCCTCGCCCCGCGCCCTGTGCTCCCGGCAATGCCTCGTTTATGGATACAGGTAAAATGTGACCCACGGCCACATCTTGGAGCTTGGCAGATGGAGCTTGCCCCTGTGCCGGCTTCAGCAGACACTCTGCACCTATTAAATATTTCAGGGACAACATGCGGCCACGAGCACCTGCAACAAAATTCTCCCACCGGGGAAGTGGCGGAATAGCAGGTAGTCACAGAAAGCATGCTATCACATCACCGTGCTCAACATAATGTCAGCGGGAAGATCCACCGAGCTCAGATCCAGGCTTACGCCAGAATTAATCAGCTGAAAGGATTCGGCATTAGCCACAGAAGTAAAGCACTTTCCAACTCTTTACATAGTGTATTCTGTAAAAATAATCACAAGGTGGTTCAACCTACTTTGGGTTATTGCTGGTCAGCTGCTTCAGAAGMAGCAGCTTCACTCAAGGATAAACTAAACTAAACCCCTGACTTGATCATAATTACTCTTTTCCATGTTTTGCAACTACAGAGGATCTAAATATCAGAAAAGATGATACAAAGCTACTAGCTGAGCCTGGAAAATCTTTCTCTTACAGAACAAGAATGTTAAAAATAATGTCATTGTCAGTACAACATGAAGTTACTACCCTCTACTGATGAGAATGGACTTACAGTCCATGCAATAGTGAAAGCCGACAGAAAAAACACACAAACATTTACATTTATCTATAGAAATGTTTTAAAATTGCCTCAAATCTCATTTGGCCAAGTTTTAAAATTTAGCTTGGTTATATACATGSGGCACCACTAGAACACACGATTTCCACGTAGCGGCAAAGATGCCCTTTGCGTCCCTGAGGAGAGACTGACCAGTAGCAAAAGAAGATAAATACAGCTCCCTAAAGCATATAAGCCAAATAAAGTGCGGGTTTCGATGCTGTTGGATGCAGGACGCTTATCTCCTGCAAGTTTTATTCTCCTGTTACCTTTGACCACTGCATGTGAAGGATTCGGGATGAAACTTGCACCTCCGAGGACACCTGACATTGTAACCCTGCACCGTGCAAGTGCCCGAATGCCTTTGGTTTGAAGGTCCGGCCAGTCCTGGTAATCAAGGTAATTAAATAAAATCAGCAGCAACTCTGCCCTCTTCTGAGCTGACCAGAGGATGCCGTTGCTCTTGGCGTGCATGGCACCTGCGAGGGAGATGGTTCCTTCCATTACTGGCAACAGCATGATACCAAGTAATTATTTTGCAATGCAATTTGAACAGAGAAAATAGGAGCTTGTATCTAGGTAAACTGCAGCCACTCGTTGTAAACAATTATTTAGAAATGGAATTTGAGGATCCTTTCAGAGTAACAATTTAAGCTGGTCAGAACAGTGCGGGAGAGATTGTGTTGCTCCACTGGAAGTATTGTTGTCACATTCAGAAAACTTTTCCTGTGTAATCCCTCAAGTGCATTAGCTTTCCATCGGAGTGCTGTGGCTGAGAAAGGAGATCAGGAGGAAGCGATTGATGCTTTGCCTGCATGATATAATTACCACTGAATTACTTTCCAAAATAAGTCAAGCTTTCATAGGTTTAATTCAATTTAATTCAGGGCCGGAAATCATTCCTGTTACTGYTTCAAATATATGTTCACCTTGCATTCATTAATAATACACAGAAAATTTCTTGGGGGAAAAAAAAAGGAGATAGTTTTTTAAATTAATTGTAGAGGAAGAACGCATGTGTTACCATCTCCACCTTCCCGCACGCTTTAGTCTTCTTTAGGTCCTGGGACCTTGACCAAAAAAACTTGACAGAAACAACTTCCAAGATGAGAGGGAAAAATCTCTGACCTTGTCTATGTTTATGTTTTTTGAATAATCTCTGCGTTTGAACACAAATCAGTGCTAAAAACCAAGGCACCACCAGATTGAGGTGGGGGGGTCCAAGTGTTTTGAGAGAGCAGAATGGTCAACTGCCTGTGCAGAACGGCAATTTCTCGCTCCCTCAGCCCTACGTCCCGCTTGGACACGGACTGAGGCCACATCAGAGCGTCTTTCTTGAAAGAGGAGCCCAGGCTGCGGCTGCGGGGCAGCGGGGCTCTGGTAGCAACGCACGTTTGGCTGGTGCCTGCCCCGCACAGCCCTCGCAATTCGCCTGACACGAGTGCTGTARGGAATAATCCATGAACCTCGTCACCACGCTGACCTGGCCCGGAAAACGAGCCCCAGCTCCTTGACATCAAAGAGAAACAAAGAGGTTGGAAAAGATTTTAAGCCCAGAGAGAAAGCCGGAGTGGCTCTTCAGAAGCGGGAGGCACCAGTTTTGGGGCGGGTCCACCTACCCCGTTAGGACAGATCCCCTCCGCCTCTGCCCACGGACACGCACCCCCACGCCTGCGTCCCCCCGCCGCCCCCCCGCCTGCTTCGCTCCCACCCCAGAGGCTGCCGCGAGGGGCAGGCATCCCAGTTCTGCTTCTATGGAGACATTACTGCTGAATTTTAGCTGTGCTTATTTCGCCAAGGAAGGCCWTCTGGGCTGCTTAAGGGTGTGTGTAATCTCTGTTCTGCAGTAATTGTTTCTTTTCTGGGGGTTAGAAAAACTACATTATTATTGCAGATGACAATGCCTTTAGTGTAAGGACGTACTGCAGTTCCCAGACAAGGGGAGCTCTGTCAAAGCAATGAATGATTACTGTTTTCAGTGGTTCTCTTTCCCTGCAATTGTTTTTTTTAATAAGTAAGAAGTTCCTAGGGGACTATTTTTTCTTCTCCCTGCAGAATGCGGGCTATTGTGTTGGAGTATCAGGAACAGAAAAGCTTCTCATCCATCTGAGAAGGACAACATGACATCAAGGGCTCATTCGATAATGTGATTTTAACAAACAGATAGAGGGAGATTGAATCTGGACCAACACCAAACTCAAGTGAAAGATGGTCATTCCTGAGGGAGAAGAAAGGACARGCATTTGAACCAAAATCCAGTTGCTTTCCTCAGGCTTCTTGCTTTTCCCTTCCACGTCTGTACATAGGACAGCAAGAACAAGCTGCACCTTCATCTTCCCAAAGAACAGATGAATTACATGATTTATTAGATCCCAGGCAGTCCCTATAKTTTTACCTCTCTATTCTTTTTCTCATCTACATGAGTTGTTCCCCACTGCTGAGTTGGGAAACAGATAGGACATCATGCAGACACCGCTAGGAACATCTAGTCCCTCCAAACACACTGGGTTAAATTTTTGTATGTATGGAAAGCAAGAAAGAGGCTTTCTGGAAAAATCAGGTCATTTCAAACAAAAAAGACAGTAAGTTGAAACTGGCATACAAGGAGATTTATAATTCACGTTACTATTACCAAAATTTTTATTCCAGATGTTGCTTGAATATTCTAACCACTGGCATCAAGTTCTTTGTAAATAGCAGCTGACCATGCTCAAGGCTCATGTTATGTCAGTTGTCTTCAGCACAGATTCCTGTGGCTGCATCTGCTACAAAACTTACAGGACCAAGACCCAAGCAAAGACCTTCTTCCCCACCCGCCTGGCTGCGAATGGGGCAGCCATTCCTTCCAAACCCCAGAACGTCCCCCCATCCCYCCCGCAGTGTCCGTGGGGGACAGTGACACCCTCTCCCAACCCCTCCAGGTGCTGACCACGATGATTTTCTAGTCAAAACCCTGCAAAACACTGGGAGCCCTTGAGGTCCAGAAATTAACTGTACTTTTATCAAGCTAGGCACTTGGAAACACAGTTCAAACTCCTATTAGCTGAATATACAGCCTATAATTACCACCAGCAATAACTGGGTTCTGCAAGAGAATCTTTCCTATTTTTATTTTTTTCTTGTGCTGAAGACCAATTTATTATCAGATGGACAAGAGCAGTGAAATTCAAATTAAATATGCAATAAATTTCATTTTATTCTTTCAGCATAATTTTAATAAAGGGAGCTGCCACAAGCCTTGATAGCCAGAGAAAGCCGTGTTTCAAGTTGGAAGGTCTCTACCAGTCTTAGGAAATGACATGACTAAATCAAATATATGTGAAAGCCTGGTCTATTCTCACTGAAGTCAATAAACAAGTACAAATTCCACGGTCTTCAAGGGTGTGCATTAAAACCCTGAAGGCTGAGAACTAAGTCCCCCTCCATCCCTGTCTGTTCCTGTTTCTCTGCTCACACAGCAAGCCCTACAGTAAGTTTTTTTTTTTACATCACAGCCTCAGACACATCAAAGGATGAGCTTGCTGAAGAGGGCTTGCATAAGGCACATCTTCTGACACAGAGCTGGACACCCTGCCTTGCCTTAGCCTTCTTTCTGGTCGTGGGCTTCTTAAGCCAAGGCTGAGTGCAAAGACTGGGAATGGAGGAATGATGAGGAAAAAGAAATGAAGTAGCACATGAATAGCTTACAAACCCAGGTATGCGCCTGAACAAACATCTAACACTTGGTCGTTATGGTCATTCATGTCCTTCCACAGCCTGGCACCCCGGGTACCCCGCGCAGGCTCCCTGCTCAAACCCCAAGTACAACTATCGCTGGCTTAGCAAACACCTTCATTAAAGAGTTCGAAGGAGCGGGGAGAAACATTTCATGAAATCTAAASCACTCTGCAACAACTCTGGAACCAACAAGCACTGAAAATAAATGGAAGTGACACATGGACTTGTGACATGCATGAGATCAGGACATATTACGCAGCGGCTACTGTCAGCTTTCCTGGAGGATCAACGCTCACGTCCTGCAATCTTCGTTCTCCCACGCAATCTCTGGCTGCAGTGGACACGCAATTGCCTGACAGCAAGGGGAAGARTCAACCCCACTGTTAGTCCTTTCTGTTACTTCAGATATCAGCCAGTCCTCCTCTAAATTTTCTAATAATTAACAATAACTAAATTAGTAAAGTGCCCGAATATTTTAATAGCTTCTAACCAACTTGTAGGAGAAAAAGCCAGCCAACACTTTGCACCACTCTACTTTTTTAGTCTTTGATTTCATCTAGAAATAAGAGATATTCCAGAGTATATAATGTCAGAGACAATTAGAGTATACTGCCTCCAACAGTGKAAATAAATTTTTCTGGAAAGAGAGAAGTCACTTTTTTGTAACATTATTCTAAATGAATAAAGTTCTTTTCAAAAATTATTTTTTAAACAGGATGGTCTAAATTACATCTAATCTGAAATCCTCTGAATGCAATATAGGAGGAGTATTTTGTGTGTTTGATACCACGACTCTTAGATGTAACACCASCACACTATGGAAATAATTAGAGAGTTCCTGATTAAAATTGCTTGCCTAAAATCCTTCTCACAAAGACCACCTGACAGCGTTACAGCTGAAAGCTGATTGTGAAATTGCTCCGTGTGGTAAAAATAYTCCCAGGATCCAAAACCAGCTGGGAAGACCCAACCACTAGTCAATGGCTGCCCACTATGAACACAGACAATAATTCTCCTTTTGAAGAACAGATTATTTAATGAGGCTGATTTGAGACAGAGTCAGTAGGCAAAAGATGGAAAAAGGAGGAAGAACAAAAAAAAAAATTCTAGTGCTGGAGCACTGATCCTCAGATGAGGATCTAGTCCCTCTTGCTGGAGCACTGATCCTCAGGTGAAACTCTCCCATCCTGCAGTAGTTTCATCAACACATTAAACTTCCAGTCGTTTGGAAAATGAACAGAGCTTACCAAGAGCAGACGCATTACAAATGCCCATGTTTGGATCAATTCAATTCGTATCTTCAACGACAAAAAAAACCCTTTCCTAATTTAAGAGAGCTGTTCACGACTCTAGACAGCAGAGGACTTACAGTTAATCTCAGCCACCAGGAGATTGCTCTTACAGGCAATGCAGATCTRTTTAGCACTCAGCCTGCAGTAATGATAACGCAAACAGATATTTGGCCTACGGACTTCATTGCTAGAATTGACTTACTAGTAGGACACACAACAATTTTCAATAAATCTAATATTTCAAAATGCTTTTTCTGCTAAAGTAGCACTTTATATTTCTGTCATTTACAAAAGTGAGCAATAATGCATTTTAGATCTAATAGTCTCTTCAGCAGAGGGATCTCAAAGTGCTTTGCCAACACTAAATAACTACAATACAAGATATAAGGAAATTCATATAAAAGATCATTTCCCCCCAAATTTTAAAAAAAATGTAGCTACCTCCATACTGAAGTCCAAGAGAGAACAATTTACAACACCCACCTTACACACGCACATAGAAAAATATATGATTCAGAGGGAAAGTTCTGCAGAAGATAACTTTAACTCCTTGGAGCTGAGATTTAGCAGGAGACACTGCAGTAAATACATCTGTTCTTCAGAGAGCAGCCGAGCAGCCTTGAATAACTACTGTGATCGTATGAGAGGTAACAGCAAAAACTTGGAGTCTAAAACACTTTCTTGCTATATCGGTTTGCTATTCATTGAAATGTGAAGTCACTAAAGCTACAACTGTTAGCATTTCAAATACTCCATCCAAAGCTGAAGCAGCTTGGCTTAACAGAGATGACAAAAATAACAAAAGCCACATCAGTTCAGAGTCGTCCTCTTCTTCCACAGAGCATGTAAATGGATTTGAACTATCTAAAACATGCATCGTTAGCTGTTAACAGAGACAGGCATATACCTCTAGCATATTAAAATACATAATTATTTGGCTTGTACTTCGTTAATTTCAAGTACAGAATTACTTTTCTTAAATCCAGGAGTTTTGGAGCGAGGAGCATCCAGCCAACTGGTTGAGCTGCCAGCCAGGCTTGCAAAATGCGGAATCCCTACATAGAGGGTATCTGACAATTGATGGAATGAAAATCTGATCCACAAAACGTGAGTGAGAAGCGACCATTCAACCTCTTACGTCCTGGCTATCTGTCTGTGTAATTTTCCGGACTTCCAGATTACAAAGAATGATATATTGGATGAATCTATGACTGTTGCCTCAAGCACTTGACAACTAGGAAAAAATTATGTGACAGTTTATCATCAGTATGGATGTCTACAGTGCAAGAAATTCAGGATGGCCAAAAAATAATCTCCAATTCATCAGCGAGCATTTCAAGAACCAGAGCGGCCAAGAAGAATACAATGATTTTTGATGTTCGTTGACTCTCATGCAGCTTTTCAGTTAGGAGGAAGAATGGATTCTTACTCTTTTTGATTCCTGAATCAGAAACATCCTTACTTACAAGCGTGTCCTTCAAGAGCTGCATCTTTTGCTTTGTCTTCTGCTTCACCTGACTTTCCCCTGATTTTAAAGTATAAAAGATTTTTTTTTCTCCATCTGTAAAAAAATATTGGCAAAAATATTTGACCAGAGWGCTTGTCTGCTTTTCCTCTCAGAAGCTGCTGTGAGCATCTGCCTGACTTAAGGGTACTCATGCTGAACCACCTTGTGCTACTGCTTGGCTACTGGCTCCAAGGAACCCAAGGGAACCTTGGGTTCCCTCCACATTCTCTTCTCCTTAACTGAATGGGCTTCTGAAGGATTGCTGTCAGTTATGGAGCCCTGCAACACCAGTTTAAAGAAACGTCCCTAAAAATGCAAAATACAGGATGGATCTTCATGTAAAGAGAAGTTATCTGGGTTGGGTGCGTGTTTTCAGCCCCCCAGCGCATTTCTTGGTTTTTAGTTCACATTTCCTACCGTTTGGGGAAATCAGGTGCTTACCACCAATTAAACTCTCCTATATGGCCTCAAGAAATGGATTTAGGAAGTTTACYGTAATTCCTGGATTGTTTGCATCGGCTCCAAGTCAGCTGAGTGTTGGGAGCACTCTTTTTCATTCCTTGTTAGCRTACATTATGGACACCACCAGACTGCTGTTGTAACTGCATTGAATGTCAGGAAAACACTCTTCTGCTTGGAGCATTTGCTTTTCAGGACAAGAAAAATATCTTTACARCATTTCAAGCTTAATTGGTGGGTGTGGGGGCATTAATTAAAACATCATGTTTAAAATGCGTATCCCGCTTTTTGTAATTCCACAGAAATATAATATACGTGGGGAACCCTGTGACTGGCGTGAGGGGAGATTGGTAAATACAGCCCTGAGAACCAGTAGCAGCTTTGGTCACTGGTTACTGTTATCATCTTTCCATCTAGTATTAAAGGCTAAGCTACTTATGGGGAGCTTTTTAACTGCCCTGCATTCTGGAAGAGCTGCCTCAGGTCTTAAAGAAAGGTTTAATCTTTAGACCCATGAGAAAGGCAATGCCACTTTCCCTATTCCTTGCTTCAGAAGTTGGAATCCCAGAGAATAAAATGACTGCACTTTTCTGAGCTGCACAGGCATTATCCTGGACTTGTCAGGAAAAACATTCTGCTTTGGGAGCGGCRCAAGTAATTTATTTCCACTGCTACTGTCATAGCGGCAGATCTTCCTGTTATTAATTTAAACCAACTAGAGTAATTAGTTGCTGAAATCTGCAAACTCTTCCCCCTCAAAAATTAAATACATTGCATAAAAGCATTTTCCAATCTTCAAGTCCAATAGCATGGCTGACAAAGCACAGTTAAAACTAAGAAATGCAGAGACTTATGCTCCATATCCCAAATAGATGGGTGAGTCACACACACAGACTTCAAGAGAGTCCCTGGTATATTTATAATAAATAAGTTTACTGCTGAGATAAGTACTGATTTGGGGCTCATTTGAGAGCAGTGCATTTGAGACAGTTAAAGTTTGCAGYGAGTTACACTAATTAGATAATACATTACAATGGGGTTAATATTTCACTCCTGACACTTTATTGTCAGCTATCAACAGCCACATTTCCCTCACTACAGAATATCACTCACCATTTTGAAGGGCAATTTGATGCCAAGGAAATCAGAAATGTGAGAGGCACATAAAGCACAAAGAGGTGCATTAGGAGAAGGGAGAGATTATTTCTTGGAATTCACTCCCTCCTTATCTCGCTAATGACATYAGATTGGACAGACAGAGGCATAAAACATTTAATAAACAATTTGGAGCACCAAAGGCTTTCTTAGCCATATGTCCAGAGTCTGATCCCAGATRGCTACAGCAACATATACCAAGAACTGCCGATAGCTCTTTTAAGTTACAGCTCAGCTGCCTCAGGAGGAGCACAGCCATTCAAGCACGTAATTAGGTGTTTGCCCATTTTCCCAGGCACCCAAGATTCACCAACCTCTGCTGCTCTTAGCTGGTATTTCCTTCCGTGGCATTTTTGAGTGTCCAGCGGCTGCCTGTCCATACAAACAGAATGGGACGCACCTAAACGTCCTCCCGATATAGGTCCCATACACATTTTGAGAACTTCTGATGACTTAGAAATCCTATGTTAGAAGCTGAACAGTGATCTCCATTGTTTTTCATTTATTTTTTTTTTTAACTGGAGTCTTCATGGTCCACGTATACAGGACTCGTTAGAATGAACAATTACATAATGAAAATAAATCTCCGGCCATAAACTGCCCACACATGGTAAAGAAACTCTTGAAACGACATGGGAAGGGCCTTAACTGCATTAATACTTGAAAAATACTTTTARAGACACAATTTATATATAATAACGGTATTTTTCTTCACTACCAGTGTCCTATTCTGGCATTTCTCAACAGGTAAGAATAACACCTCAACACGCCACAATGAATGAATAAAAAAAATKAGGTTTAGCTGAGCAGTCCAGAGGATGTGCACATCCTCAGCACCCGGAGACCRGCACACCCTGGATCAGGCAATCTCCATAACTAGTAAACATTTAAAGGTATCATGATGGCAACAAGCTTTTGAACAAGGATGCTGACACAAACTTGAAGAAAGGGCAAAACCAATTGCACCCTAGCAATTTAATTACACTGCGAGAGAATTTAGCATATTCAGAAGGCACAGAAATAGCTGGTAGTTTCATTAAGTTTGTGTTATGTGTAGAAATGTTGAGTGCTAGGTCAGACTTTTCTCATTATCTTAATGGGGATACCACTCACACAGAGAGAGATGATGCCTGTCTAACTGTCACAGCRGCTCTAACGAATTGTGCTAGAAATACAGAGATGAGGGGGAGGAGACACATACTTAGACTGCCTAAGCTGAAAGTTGTTACAACAAGATGATGATAGGAAATCAAACGTCCCTGCAAAGCAAGATTTTATATCAATACCTAAGTGTAAATTCCATCAAACCCTAGTTTGTCCCTCTGATGAGCTGCTTGAAGCGCTGGCCCTTCATACACCCCAGACCGACCAGCTCGAGACACGAGCTGCTAGCTTTATCTCAAGCCAGCTGAGCTCGGTGTGACTTTCTGCAGGGTATCTGAATGACTAAGTACACAAAAGCAGCTGAAATCAAATTATTATCCACTTGGATTCCTGCCAACCTCCAGATTAAGTTGCCAAATTACTTTCCATTAACTTTTATTTTTCCCACAGCCATTCAGTTTTCCTATCTATTTTAGCCCTTTGCCAGTAAGCATTTTAATTGCCGACTCTTTCTTCCAGCTATCTCAGGGTGGTCTAGTGGCCCTGCAACCCTGTTTGTCCTCTGTACGTTGGCATATAGTCACACATAGTAAAGAAACTGTCTAATGCCTATAGGCTTGATGCAAAATCCACCTAAGCCTAAAAATAACCCTTCCATCAGCTGTCTTGAGAGGAAAGCTTGAAGGGAAAAACTATATATCAGACTGTGCCATAGAAACGCTATAGGTACGCACACACATGTATAAAGCTATATAGAGCCTATATAGAGCCATTAAGGAAAACCTTTTCTCCATGAGGACAGCCAAGCTGCGGAACAGGCTGCTCAGAGCCGCTGTGCAGGCTCCGTCCTCGGCGGTTTTCAGGACCAGGCTGGATGAAGCCCTGAGCAACGTGGCCTGGCCCAGAGCCCCRCTGGGAGCAGAGGCTGGACCAGAGACCTCCCCACCTCCCCACCCGAGTTACTCTGGGATTGCAGCTACTCCTATTTKCAACTCCACTCTCTCTTCTTGCTTCCCCAAACACACATCAGTACGTATTCTCTCTCACGTGATGTCCAGTTTGGTATACTTTTATACACTACRGTGAGATTCAGTATCGGTCTAATTGAGAAAAAGAGTGAGGAAGATGAAGGGAGAGTGATGAAAAATGCTAGAGGTTTCCAACCCAGCCACTAAGGAAATTTAAGTGGTCTGATGTCAAATCATCACCATTTCCATAAGCAAGAAGCTGTCAGYTGATGGATGAGGTCATACAAGCATCTCTATTTCGCAGGCAGAAGTGGGACTAAGGGTAGAAATATTACCACATTTGGTGTGACATTCTCACTTAAAGTCACTGGGTTTTTAAATATTTTACGTTAGGAGGCTTGTCCCACAGAAACCATTTCAGTTATTCAGCTTGGAATACTGCCTTTCAGTCATTCTGCTGGGACTGATTAATTATGCTTCTTCTAGTGAAAACATCTGAGAAACAAAGATCTAACATCTGATTTACTTGCTCTGGGTAGAGTGACCCACCCCCTTGTTGGCACTTGTGCTTCRGTTAAGAGCTCTCCACATGGGAAAGAGGAGGGCAGCACAAGCAACACCGAAATAAGTGAAATCCTGCTGCTGGGCACCACAGAAACATGGCAAGAAACGAAGGTTTCACCATGTAATTTCGGTCCCATTAAAGTCAGTTTTTCTTTCTGGGGGACATTTCAATCACAGCATTAGTAGCACATTTCCAACATACAAAAAGGCCTATTGAAAAATCACACTTCTATTAATGARTCTTCATTTACCTGCAAATTTTCTGCTTGGTACTTTGTCTGCCTTGTGTTTATCACTGCAGTGGCAAAGGCTTGCGGTGTGAGTGGGATGTAGACCGACACGTTCGTTCAGATAATATTTGTGAAACTATAAATACGACTTTGAAATATCCTCTTTGATAACATCAGGGCAGATTTCATAACTTATTTACTCTGAACAGCAGCTAACTCCACAAATAATCCTGCCGACTGCAGAAGGATTACTTCCACAATAAACCCGGGCGTATGACRGGCGGCAGAGTCAGGCCTGGGAGATGTTTTAGGTTCAGTACCACGGTACTATTTATCGGGTTCACCGGAGGTTTTTCACAGCACCTTGGGTGAATTTCATACCTGTAGTGTGGGCACTTTGGGACCAACTAACCTGCCAAASGCTTTTGGGACCGAGCAGAGGAGCCTGCCCGTGTCCCCCCCTTTGCTGGAGCCTCACTGGTTTGGTGCTTGCCCAAACCAACCCGCGACCCTTGCTCAGGAGAGCTGGAGAAACGGGAGGTGTGCATCACCATACACCTCTGAAAACAGCTGAAAACCGCCACGGGGTGAGCGACTGCTCTTGCGGCTGCCGCCCGTGCCGATGGGCAGTGGTCAGCTCCCACCGCCCCCACCAGCATCCCCTCTTTCACCCAAAGCCCACCATTTCAGCTAGCCTGGCACGCGGGCTGGGGGTTTCRTGACATTGCCTCCCCACCGGCGGATACCCAAGTGCTTACGCCATCACTGAGCTATTAAGAAACTGGCATTAAAGCCGAAGGTTGTTCCAGCACCRTGGATGCCATATCCCTTCCCTACTGCCAGTCCTTGTCAGAGGAGGGTCAGGGTGGGCAAAGAGGCAGGCGCTGCTCCTGCACTCCAGGGTCCCCGGCCCTGAGCCCATCCTCAGCTGAATGCGAGGCACCCTCCCGGTTACACCAGGACCAAAGACACAGCCCACAAAAAGCAATCCAGGAAAGACACTGAATTCAGAAAAGACATTCCGGTTTCATAATATCGGTGATCCGCTACTAAATACCACAGAAGAGGTCCCCTGATGTAGCACCGCAGCAAACAAAAAATTTCCAATCCAATAAAAAAAATTTATGGTTGAAACAGAGTAACCCAGATCCTGATACTCAGGAGCTCTGCAATTTGCTATGTTCACTCTGATTTCATTTACAGCACGCTCCGCTCCTGCCCAAAACAACAGCTCATCCCCGTTTGCTGGTCACGGAGGACACCCGCCTGGCACGAGCTCCRGGTCGGGTACAGCGGGGCCCCTCAAGTCACGACAGGACGAATCCTCGCTGCGACCACCACCACGTCTCCTCGTAAACTCATCTCATGAACTCGGCAGTTGAAAACGCGTGAGCCGCTCCCGGGGGCGGCTGGTACACACACACACACACACACGCACACACACACGCAGCCTCCGCGGGGACCGTGCTCTAAAACGCAAAAATGCATAAAACTCCTCTAGGAGAAGAACGTCACTGCTTTCTGTAATGTCACTGCTTTCTGTAATTACATTGACAATTTCTCCTCTTCTTTGATGTTGCCTTTCTTGTAAAAAGAGGAGAGGGTGGAGTTTTATTTCTGTTGTTTGTGCTTGAGAAAGACTCATTAAAATGTGCTTTGGGATGTAGATGTTTTGGGTTTTTTTCAAGTATCTTTCATTATTTTTCAGATTAATTTACTTGAAGGATCATCAGGGGACCAACCCATATGTACACTTTATGCTATATCGCTTGGTTTTCAACCATAAGCAAAATTTTAAATAACAAAGTGATTTATACTATGCTGAGACATGTTAATAGATGCAGCAGACGAGGGTTGGATCCCAAGTCAACTACAGATCTTCTTCRAGCCAAAGCCTGCACCAATTACTCTTGCAGACACAGAGGCATGATTAAATTCTTTTATCAGAAAACCAGCTTGGGACTCGGATCTACTCTCTGAAACACCAAGTCGTAGGGAAGATCAGAGATAAATTGCAAAGCCCGATGTGCTTCCCTGAGTACAAATGCAGGGGGGCATGGCTGGTGGCTGCCATCTGCATGYGCTGGAGATAAGAGAAACCCACATGCATTTGCAAGCATGAAGTGGCAGGAAGAAGGACTGTTTAGCAACCGACACACTGGAGCAGCAGCTGTACAAAGAAATTGCTTCCTTYAGTCTGTGTTTGTTTCTGCTAGCTGAGAAGACCTTTCAGGATGTTTTGGATAAATAAGCATCACATTGAGGACGTAACTGACCTATATACCATCTCAACGGAGCTGTCTCTGGAAGCTCCCGAGTTTTTGCTAACTGCCCAAGCAAAGGAAAAGCCACAGCGTGATGCTCAGCCCCTCTGTAAGTCACAACAGTCTCTGGACCGGGCGGGCCGCTCGCCTCTGTGGAAAGCGGGAGGCGGCTGCTTGCAGGCTTGGGCAGCTGATTTGCAAGTATTCACATGTAGGTTTAACGGCTCTTTTATCTTTTGCTCCCTTCTGGTGTTATTTCAGTGTTGATTTGCATAGTCAATATAAAACTCTTTACATATAAACTGYCTGCAAGGATGACACTATCAATCCTCAGCTCTATTCACAAAATTTATTATTTGTTTCAATTTAAGAGAGATCATTGCCGGATTACACAGTTGCTGATGAGGATTTATATTTACATTTACAGCAAGCAAAATACATGTCCTAATTTTTTTTTTTTAAGTCAGTCATCTACACAAATGTGAAAGAGGGAACAAAAAATAAAATCAGTGCGTATGCACTCATGAATGCTTGCAGATCATGTTCTGCAACTTATCCTTCCTTCAGACAATATTGCAAATTAGTCAGCATCTGTATAACATCAGTAGCATGAGCTTGATCATAAGAAAGAATTAAAGGATATTATCGAGACAGTTCTTAATCTTATGTGGCTGTGAAACCGAATACTCATATCTGTTAATTTAAATGAGATTCAAAAGGCATCCAGTTGTGTTTCTGTGACATCGTATCAGACATCAGAAACCCGCACCCCTACGTATTAAACAAGCGTATTAACTTCCAGAAATGGATTCACCCATATAGAAATGTCAGGTTTCATGAAAAACAGGACGGTAAAGATTAAGGGAAGAAGAAACAGAGTTTCAGGAGATATTACACTTATCTAGTCTGACCTGTTGAGCAGCATAAAGCTTGTAGTGCAGCAGATTTCCTCAAATAAGTCTTCTGACATAAATCTCACGGGATGTGGAAAAAAAACAGGGATGCATCACAAAACCRGCTGAACTCTAGTTTCCCGTGTAACTCGGGAAAGAAGATAACTTAGCTGTGATACTCTGCATCACCCACAGAAGTTGGCCATAAAAGTTACGGCTTCTCTGAAAAAAAASAATGCGTGTGTGTGAAATGATCCAAACAGGAGCTGAGTGGTAAGTCTTGCCTTGGAGAACTAAAGCAAAATTGTTTTCCAGGACAATGGCAGGAGAAATACTGCATCTGTACTGCCCCGTTAGCAGGTGGGTGCTCCTCAGAGGGTTGGCGTGACCGCACCAGGAGTCTCCTGCCCGCCTGGACCTGCCAAGACCTGCACCTCCACCTTCTACAGCRAGTACAGGCAATTTCCATCGATCTCCAAAAGCCCCAAAGTGAGAGCTGATAAGGTTATCTGAATTCACGTGCAAAGCAGAAAAAGTGCTAACACACATTAAAGATCACTAAAGCAGAACAGTGATCTGTTCACAAACCTCCCAGCTCTAGCTTGGATATATCTGAGCCTGAAATGGTGCCATCTTGGGATCAAGGATTCATTTTATTTTCCTGAATTACCACCTCCAGAAGATAACAGATACTGGAATGACTGATCAATGAATTAAACAATCACTGCATGATTGGTAGAGATGAAAGAAGCTTTCTCACTTCAAACTTGCTCAAACCAATGTTAACACTGGCCTCTCATTAAAGGTCTTATCTAAGTGAAACACAGGCAGATGTGTCCTCCTTTCATTCAGCCAGTTCGTCTGTAATATTTTCCACCATATTTTCTTTTCCAGTTACCTGTAGCTATTAAACGGGTGTTACAATTTGCACACAGAACGCACCAGGCAGCTGAGCGGTCACCCAAGAGAATGGGTGTTTATCACAAAAAGTGCAGCTCTGCTATTCGAACGGTACCGGCTCCTGCTGCCCGTATTTTGTTATTGTAACGGAGGATCAGAGCGTGGATCGAAGCCCAGCGGAGGAGCTGGCATTTCCTGGCTGCACTAGCATCTGGATCAGACCCTTCAGCCTGACATAAACTCACGGGTTTAAGTATAAATACAACCCTAGGCTTAATTCACCAACMATTTACCCCTTCCTACCTGTTTTAAAGATTGCTTGAATCGGAGGCAGTGATACAGATCCAAAYTGAGGAACGTCTGACCTCTTACTTATTCTATAAGACAGATTTGCCCTAGGCAGCTGTGGTGCAGAATACCAGTAAGCTAGTAATTCAAAATAAAGACCATCAGGCAGAGTAAAATTCAAGCTGAGGAGGTCCAATCCCCTCCTTCTCGTAGCTCAGTTTGAAGTCTGAATCTGCATCCCGCTCAGTGCCAAGACAGTGCTACTGCCTACCACTGAAGTCTGTTGAACATTACAGCCATGTCTTCTGAATAACACGTGGTACTGCATTATTAATGCATTAATAATAAAAAAGAATGTGTGGCTTCTTTCATATATATATTTGTGGTTTCTTTTTAATCACTGAGTAACATTTGTCTTAGGAATTACTTTTAATCGGATGTACATCTGTAATTAAGGAACTGCAAAARAGTCTGTTGCAGGGCGTGAACAGCACGCATATTTCTTAGGTCCGTGCCCTGTTCCGCTACGAGCACAGATTTGTTTATGTGGACTGTACAAGGGTTTACAATCAATTCAGACTGGCACAAAGTTATTCAAAGATGAGTCAGAAAGAAAAATAGTGCCCAATAGATTAAATCAGCCATTGTGAAACCCAATCTGTTCAGAAACCATTGACACAACTGTCTGAGAAGGCTGCCAAAGTGGCAGATGTTGCTAAAGCTTCCACAACATAGCATCTGGATCGGGGGCTTGTTATTTCAACGAAAAGCAAACCAAGAAAGCGGAGTGCTTGAAGTGACCCGGGAAGGCACCGCTCACCGCAGGGCTCGCCTGCTAACCACAGCTCTGCCAGAAGCCTGGGAGCCCCGCGGCACGGTCGTTTGGTAGCACACCGGCAGGGGAATGAGAGACCAGGTAATTCCACGTTCTCCAAGCAGATACCGGTACAACTTGGGTGCAGACTCCGCYGTCTGCCACTAAGTGCCAACATCAYCTTAGTTATTCAGATGCATTACATTTTACGCCRCTTCCTATTGAAAAATAGCTGCGCTTGAACTGAACTGCTGACTTTGAACTTGCTCTACAAGCATCATCTTCTACACTACCAGTGTACGCAAATAATATTCAAAAAAACAGCCTCCCTGATCCAAAGTACATCTCTTCATCACGAGATTTCCAAGCACCTGGGATGGGGAAGCCCGTCACCATTTTTCCCATTTCACAGTAAAAGCAGCTAAAGAATAAATAAAGGAGGAATCGTCTGACATATCCCACTTCCCTAGTGRCAACATCTGATGGGAAAAGAATGGACTGTGGCAATAAGTTTTGTCAAGATTAGAAACAAGACCTCAACCAGTAGATAACACTCCCGTAAAGATGCACCTATAGATCACAGCACAGCCGCTGTGCGTCCCGGAGCTCCGGCAAGGGACCGCTCCCCGGGCAGCGCCGCCGAGCATCCAACAGCGCGTCACCGCCGCGGGCACTGGGGCTCCAGCAGTTAGCACAAGTTGAGAAGTCCAGCAACCCGGGATCTGTGCCCAGCCTTGCTTCAGGGAAAGCATAATTTCTGATTTGTGTATCTGTATAAACAGATTAAATACTGCTTAGTCGCTTTCAAAAGCAATYGGAGAAATGACCCAGAAATTAGTTGGAAAACATTATGTGTATTCATCATTGCTTCTACTACTAAACATGGGTGAAACAGTCACCAGTAAAGAAAAAAAAGAAGATTAATGTCTCCCTCCTTTGCTCTCCTTCACCACTTACCATGAATTTTTTTCACTTTTTAAGACATTAGCACTGTTTTGCAAAGCTTAAAAACACACAGACATATCAGCAATTCTTCTGCTGTGATCTGGAAGTCAGTAAAATGATCTAGGATTTGCCCATATGGCAAYGATTCAAATATTAATTCTGTCAACTCAGAAACAAAATCACCTCAATTCAGCCTTTCTATAAACACTTAGAATAAGGCTGAAGTAGCCTTAATCCACGTCCAGGGTGAATTAAACTAAACCAAACTACAATCAGTTCTGCAGGAGACTTCCACACAAAGAGCTAATGCAGCTTTAATAATGTGAGCCAGAATGAATTGATTCCCTTTAGTCTGTGTGTGCCTTTAGTCTGAGCCCATCCCCGCTGGAACAGGCCACCCCCGTGCCAAAGGCAAGACATGCCTGAGAACATGCAACAGTGTAAGTTTAGATAAGAACGTTTCAGACAATGAAGTTTACAAGGTGGGTTTTTTGTGGGGTTTTTTTTGGTTTTGTTTGTTTGTTTGTTTTGTTTTTTTAAGGTAAACAGTCACAAGAAACTCAGCCAAGAAAAGAAAAACCATGGACTATCCAACTCGTTTCATTTTAACATTTCTTTACTTGGTTATATTTCCAGACAGAAAGACCCAGTAGGAGCATATTTAATCTGAGCAGCATCTTGTGATGATTTATGATAATTGATATTTAATGGCATAATTTTAGCCTGGTGCAGTTAGCTTTGAAACCTGAGAGATTTGGAAAATTYTGCAGTGGAGGTTCTCTGTATACAAAGAAAACTGCTTTCTTGGGAAGCCAGAAAAGCCTGAAATCTCTAGAAAACATTTAGTCACAGTCKTCTTCAAAGTGCATAAACAGATATCCTTAAGAGACAACATTTTAGTAATCTTTCCTTATTGCAATGGACTGATGGGGAGAAAGGGTGGGGAAAACAAAGTGGCAGAAGTATGGCTGTGGGATCTGGAAAGCAAGTGTGGGCAGCAGGGCTGGAGAGGACACCCGGGGAAGGCAGCGAGCACATCTGCCCATGGAAACGGGGAGGGGGTAAGAGATCTAAATTGTATAAGGGGGTGAGGATTAGGGGTGAGCTCATACACACAWCCCAGCATGGGAACCGTAATGCTGAGTAAGTCTCACCGTCACAGAAACCTGAGAAGTAAACAAAGCTGGGAACACTGAAATTGGACTTTTAACTTTTTTCTCCCTTAGAGCAAGAGAAATYAGTAGATCAGACGCTACAGGTACTACAAGCCTGGGAGAAAATTCCACTTCGCAGAATAACACCTCCTGAGCAGGAGCTTCTCTGTGCTCGGCGGCGCTTGGGCTTGGTGAGACCCTCTCACCACTGCCCTTCTTGTTAGAGGTCCACMCTGGACTCATTAGCTTAATTGTGCATAAGATTCTGTCCTACCATTATCTGTAAGTCATGACATTTCTGATCCATTTCTTTTACTTAATATATCCCTTTCATTAGAACTTTTTATTCCTGTATTCAGCTGCCTGYTTCTCAAACCCCAGCATCCTAAGCAGATAACAACATCCAAAAAGCATCATTAACCTCTCCTCCCTTCGGTTTGCCAAAATTCAGTTCCATAACAATATCCTCAGACACACTGTGGCTGTGCCTTTCTAGCAATCATTGCCTTGCTCTGTCCAAGAAATACAGTTTTAACTTTATCAAAAAAAAAAACCAAAAAAAAAAACCAAAAAAAACCACCAAACCCAAACCCAAGCCAGCCTAGCAGCTGAGTCCTCACAGGTTTCGTTGTTTCAGTGGGGACAGCTGAATCCGAGTCCTTTGGCTCGTTCTCCCTCTCCTCACTCCCATCCAGACAAGGAAGACCAGGCATTTCTCCTCTTCCTCTCTCACATCCACACGCCAGCGGAGCCCGGTACGCGTGCGGGCTCATGGCTGGACATCCCAGATGACCACGCAGCATCCAGGCTGGCTTTGCCCCAGATACATTCCTTCTTTCCCACTTCAACTGATGAGCGTGCGTTCCCCCTAAGCACGCCTGCATGCACGCACGATGTGTGCAAGATAGTACACAGCTGATTTAATTTGCCTTTGTTTCCCTGAATTTTCCAAATTCATATCTAAATCCAGCGAAGCGATGCCTAGCATTAGGTCAGCACCCGTCTCCTGTCCCAGCACCTCCCCCGGGGCCACCCCGCGGTGCTGCCCACGGACGGGACCGGCGGGACGACCTGGCAACCCCCCGAGGCAGGAGGTGACATTTCCCAGCCCACTGCCTTCCCCTCGAGGAGCAGGAACTCCCCACCACGTATGGACAGAAATAATGAATACTGTGCTTACAAATACATACCCAACTGCACTTCAAATTATCTTGGGTGTTCAAGAATCCCCCGTTACCTTGAGAATTATTTCTCTTTCACACTGTTTTAAAATATAGTTGAGAGTTGGGTAATCACATCTTTCAGTGCTGACTAAAAGCCAGCTTGAGGCATATTTTTCTGCTGTGCAGGTCCGCGACTGCTCTGGATCTGGAATAGCTGCCAGAAGGGTTTGCTCCTTTCTTCAGGAAAGAGGAGTTTACTGTATTCTTTTGCTCCTTATTTTCCCTATTGCATGTAAAGATCACCTCAGTCTTTCGTATTGCATAATGACAAGCCTTTCCCTTCTCACCAGCCTCGCAAGGATGGTTATTTAAAACACTTTTAAGTATATCCCTTTGATTTGTACATTAGTATTCACTAGGCAGAAAAAAAATAGGACAAAAATAGGATTTGCTCTAATGCGGCCTCATCTTCTTGTTTATTTCTTATTGTTTCCACCCTGTGTAACTATGTAGGTCAAACAGATCAAATTAATTTCAGTGCATCTGTCCTAACACCAGTAACACGTAGGTTAAATGGCACTGATGCTGGGCTCTCTGAACGGGAATATCTCTGCGTTAGCTCCCTGAACTGGCATAAGTTCGACCCATTTATTAAACTCCAGTTTTACTGCCAACATTTCATAATCTACTTATAACCACACACCTGATCTCCTCAAAATTCTCTTGGTGCTCCTAATTCCAGGCCTCCAGCACCCTCAGATGATGCAGRAGACAGACTACAACAGCAAGGTGCGAAAAACAGTGGACACAGAGAAGGAGGTGGCAACGTGCACTGGTTTGGCATCACTGTGGCTGCAGCTATTACAGTCCAGACTGGAAATCTGTCCTTCCTGTGTGGCACTGATTTGCAACAATATTTAGATAATTTACTGCTCAAGGCAATTTATCTGTAAGTGCTTTCTTATAGAATCATAGAATCATTTAGGTTGGAAGAGACCTTTAAGATCGAGTCCAACCAAAAACCTAACACTGCCAAGTCCATCGCTAAACCCTGTCCCCAAGTGCCACATCTACACGTCTTTTAAATACCTCCAGGGTATTTCTTAGGGTAGTCTAGCCAAAAACTTGGCTGGCAGAAACGCACAGAAGCCAACGCACATGGTCGCCTGCCATCTTTGAAAGGTGCCAATTCAACACAGACCCAACCCATATTGGCTAACACAGGCAATCCCAAGCCCATTCCCTACCCATCTTGCTAAAATTAAAAAAAAAAAAAAAAAAGGATATTCTGGGGAACAATAACCTGATGCTATTCCTTAGGAAAACTTAAGTGGTTTTCAACAAAATTTGAATCAAACTCACTTTGAAGATGGAAATCCCCCAAACCTGCAGGGATGYAAGTCCCTTCCTTCCCCTGCTGCTGCTTGGATGTGCTTGTGCAAGAAACCGTCCGTCTCATTTCCAGCCCGTACAAGCAGCCCCAGAAGCTCGAGGAGAGCAAGGCGTGCTGGAGCCAGCACCCCCGTCCTCACGCAGCAGAGCTGCTGCAGCCCAGCACCTTCTCCCCGGGGASGTGGGGAGCAGCTCAGCCCCAGCACCTCCTCCTCAGAGGTCCCACCACCAGCCCAGCCATGGCCTGGGATCCTCACCTGCAGCATGCGTGATCCTAACCCTCTGGGTGGTTGAAAAAGAAAAGTCAGCATAAAGGACAAGGGCATCCCGGATGTTCCTCTCCGGGATCACCTCAGTTCATTTTTAATGCACTTGGAAAGATTTCTCATCTGCCCTGCCCAGCACCCACCGGACAGACCCCTTATTCATCAGGGAGAAACCACGAGCCAGCTGGCAGACCTGTTTACCTCTTCCCTCTGAATAGGCTGGAAATTCATTACGTGTCACACACAATTCATTTCTATTTTTCCTCAATGAGCGCAGATTTATCTGAATTATTGCATCATTTGCAGAAAACAAAGATATTATTATGAAATGCAGTTTTGAAGGAGAAAGGCTTTCTGTGGATGAGTGAGCAATTCATGACCTGACAGAACTCCCAACTCAATGGCCTCCTTGTAGGGAAAAACTCAATGCATCATTTTTGATCAATTGTACTTTCTAGTCATTTTCTTATTTATGAGTGACTGAGAAGACACTTGAGCTAGCAAAATAATTCATGTTTGTTTGCACAGACAAAACCAAATTTAATAATGCAGCCTTTTTTAAAATAAAGTCATGCATTACAAAAAGTGCATTTAAAGTCATTCTTTGTAGAAAATTCACAGCATGAACTCCAAAGTGCTCCTTTTCCTCCTCTCAGGTGAAAGCCTTCTCTAAAGTACACGTGATACACTTCATACTCCACTAAAAAAAAATAACCAGTACCTGAATTTCTGTTRCTCTTACTAACCCAGATTCATTAATGCCAAAACTTCCATTCAGCTCCCAAGGCCCAGAACAAGATCCTGGCAAAGCTGCACATCAGTGTGCAAGAAGATGACCACTACATTGGATAAAGTTTCTTCTGCCCATCCAAGGGGCGGTTTAACACACAGATTTGTGGAGTCTTAAGAGCCAGAAGATGACAGACAGGTATTACCGAGGAGAAATTCAGGTCTCAGATACCTCATGGCAAGAAAGGAAMTTTCTCTGGGAACTTTCAACCTCTTGTTTTAAGACCACTGGAAATACCTCTGGAGAGGAAAGCTAAAGGGCCTTTTTCACTGAGATTGTCTTCTGATACTCCTTTAGAAAAACATAACCTATAAACACAGTATATTACRGTATCTGAATATTCATCTTGCAACAACAGCAACTACCCCAAGTCAGTTTGGATTATCGCTCACCTGATAAGAACATGCTCTTTCCCCCATGCTGCTCTTCATCTCCCTTCTGCTGATCTTCTCCTGCCTCTCCCTACAGCCAGCTCTTCTCTCATTTATCATCTTCCTCATTTGCCTCCTGATTGATCCCATCTGTGTCACTGTCTCCTTAATTCATCTCCATTTCCCATCTGCTTTAGCCTTGCTCCCTCCTTGGACATGCTGTATTGCTACTTTGCGGCATTACTTTTTTTCCTTCCCTTTCTTCTTTTCTAAAGGGAATGGCATTAACTCCCTCCTGGGTTGATATTTTGATCCCTTCAGTTTTATACCCAATTTTATCAGTAAACAGCAACAGGTGCTTAAGAACCATCCTTTCCACCCACTGTTAATCTTTATTACCTGGCTTACTGTCAACACATTCACCTGACAATAAGAAATCTCAACACGTTGGGAAAACMAACCAGAGTCGTCACGACCCACTATTCCTCCAAAGGGAAGGCTCTTGCCTTAGAGATGCTAGGAGCAGCATGGAGGATGCCAAGGAAAACAGCCCGTGAATATTGAGCCCKAGAAGCAAGGAAGAAGGAAAAGAAACTGCGTCCCGTCGGAGGACGCTCCCTTCTCCCCCATCGTCCGGATGGGGAAGGACGATTCTGCGGCCGCGGCTCTCGCGGGGACTCACGCTATCGGAGTTCGCTGCACGGCGCTCGCAGATTGCCTTAAACGATCAGAGGCAATTCACTTAATCTGTTATGCCTCTCAGTTTTCCATCTGCAAGAGGGAGATAATACATCTTTCCTTCAATGCCTTTGTTTTTTTCTGCTTAGATGGTAAATTCTTTAGAGCAGGGACYGTCTCATTGTGTCTTTAAACAAAGCCTTGAAGAACGGTTTTGGTTAGGGTCTTTCAAGTCGATGACAAACCCCCCCAAACAACCCCACCCACAGAAAAATAAACAAACTGGCACCAAACCAGAATTCTGCCTGTTCTTCTCAAGAGTAAACAGCATTYAGATGCTTTTGTTTACCTTCCCTACGGTCTTAGAAATTGCTTTAAGAATTATTTTTGTGTTTTCTTACGACTTTAAATAAAAAACAAATAAAGACAATGTTGAAATCGCATATAATCATTTTTTTATAGATACATATATTTTTTATATTTTGTGTRTGTCCTGAATTTAATTTTGCCCCAAAATGCTCTTAGGGGATTTGTGTAGTTATTTTAATAKTCCTAATTTTAAATCCATTTAAATGTATTTATGCACCTTTAGACCAAATTCATTCAGGCATTTATACCACAGTAATGAATTGTGTGACAGCAATGTATACACAGAAAGAAATCTTTTCCTTTTGTAGAGCATGTATTAGCATTGATTTATAAATTCAATAGTTAAGTTCATTGGCATGCATAGAGTCCTTTGGCATGGAAAGGGACCTTTGTTAAACTAGGACATTTGACGATAACTATTTGAGAAGATGCACATGGAGAAAGTCTTTCCCATTTTAATGTCAGGAAATTAGAAATACTGTAATGAATTCCAATTTTTCACATCTTTCATCAAAGCCTTTGAAAAAGGTCAGTATCTAAACTTGTTATTTTAAAATGTCTACTACAATTTGCCTTACTGTGGTAATTACCAGGCAAGTTCCCATAGYGTAACACCAAACCAGTCCTGGGGGACTCTTCTTATTCCTGATTGTCAACAAATTTCAGCATCCGAAGGAAAAAATGATGCATTTCATAGGCATAATGAGTATGATGGTCACACTAAGCATTCTATAAAGTATTTACATTTCATGCTTTCTCTGAACTGGGAGCTCACTAAAGTCTCGGGTAGCCTGAATATGAGAAAATGAATTATTTTATTTTTTTTTACATTTTCAAACTGTTCCTCTACTTTCTTTTTTCAGACAAAACTATTTGCTGAATTTGACCCGCATTTCAAAAAGTTTACACTCCGCTGCCTCTGCTTTTCTTGCTGCRGTGACTGCCAGCTGCAAGAGCTCGCTCACATCCAAGCTTTTAATCTCTTTATTGCTTATTCAGATTCCGTCCCAGCCCCAAGAAATCGGGAGCTGGTGCCGTCCCAGGGATGTTTGACGGCTACGAATAATACCGAGTTCATGCAGAATAATAATTGGCATCCCGTCTCCAGTACAGTGATTTTTCCAGCTTCAGGATACTCCAGCTGAGCTGCTGGCGAGAGCACGCTGCCGTAGGGGTGATGCTAACGGGTGACAGCATCAGCGAGCCGCGGGCGAGGGGGCTCCGGCACCGGCCGTGCTGCCTGCACTAACCAGGGAAAGCCAGAGGGAAGCGATCCGCAGTTATTTGGCTCAAATGACCGAGCTACTGCATTCTCATCAGGAGAGCGAGCAGTGCCGGTAACATCTGCGCAGCCTGTCCTCGTTAAGGACCATGAACACGGTGACGTGTCCGACCTGCTCCGCCCGGGGAGCATCTCGCTGCCCACCCAAAGGAAGCGTTTTCCACTTACTCCAGAGAAAATCCACCTCCGGGTCTTTTTGAAGCATCTCTTTCCACGCCACTACCAAAAGACTTCATCGCTGCTAGGGTCCTGTGGCAGCCCTGAGAGGCTGAGGGAGGGTTTCTTCTGATTACCAAGAAATAACAGTCCCTGAAAAATCACTACCAGATATTCAATCTTCCCTTATTACAGTTGCAAAAGCTCTTGCTATCTAATTCAGATAAAGTAACAAAGCTGCACTTCCAAGATTGTAACTAAATGCAGTTAACCTTAAAAAGTCACTTCTACAAACAGAGCAGATTTATCTGGATTTAAATTTTAGTTCTTGTACAAAGACTTAAGAACRGGTTCCTCCCCATTATTCAATTTAACAATAATAATAAAAACCTCCATGACAACTACAACAAAAAGACTCTGATAAAGCCTGAAACCTTTTTGATAATGAAACATACAATTTCCCTGTTTGAAGCATAATTCCCCAGAGAACATTTTAAAAAAGATATAGAAGAACTGTCATTTTAAAACTGTTAATGTAAAGAACTGCGTACAAGAGCAGCCCATGTGAAAAACAGACTTTCAGAAAAGCTAGAGAAAAAATAGTGGGTGGGAGAGACTAGACAACTTAAATGCAGTGTCTCATTAGGGCAATTACAGGAGTCAATAAAAACTGGCAAAATTGAAAAAGATTCACTAGGCTGCTCGATTCAATTTCCATTTAATTCAGAGACAGAGAGGTCAACTACAGCCAGTAGTCATCTCGTTTGATTCCTGGGGTGCAGATGACTTAGCCATACTGGTGACTACCTTTTTTCTCTTGCCATCTAAGTATACCTTTTGTTGAATCATGGCAGCTACTCACCATTACTTTTTTAAATAGGTCTATAATCACGTATCTACAATGTACTTTGAACAACACTAATTAAAAGCAGATAAACTGTCATATAAGAAACAGTAACACGCATTAATTAAGGTTAGTCCTACTTTTACTCAATTCAAGTCTTAATCTTCCAAGTTTTCTCATCAATACCTTATCATCATAATGCCAGAGACGAATTAATGCACTGAGAGGATGTCAACTATTTGAAGAGGATCAAGCACTTGGGATGCCAAAATAACCAGCCRAAGCGCTGGATTAGTGAACTAAGTACGAGAGAGAGAGTCGAAAAGTGCAAAACCATCAACGGGATAGGTCCACATGGCTCCCCAGTTGAGGTCACTGATGGGACTCCAGCGCACGTGAATTATCTTTACGCACTCTAGTTCACACACACACAAGTACAATTTTTTACCATGTACGATTTTAATCAAATTTCAACAGCTTTTTGTACTAGTGAGTATTTTTAAATTGGAGAGCATGAGACCTCTTTATTTTTAACACGTCTACCTTCACTTGTCAAAGCRCCAAAATCTACTGAATGAAAATTTTAAAATTACCTATAAACATATATTTTTTCCAAGTTTAGGTTCTTTCCTGTACTGGAGAAAGACTTGAGGAATGTCCTGACCATCTTACAGAATATTTAGAGCTTTGTAATTTTAGTGCTGTTGCAATTGTATTTGCGTGACTGTTTAATAATCCTAGCTCCTGTAGCCATGAGTTACTGTGAGAATCTACACTTCCATTAAAATAATTGTGTTAAAACTTCACAATGTTTTTGAGTTTTGAGCCTTTTGGGCAGGCTTATGTCTGCAAGTTTAAAAAAAAAAAAAAAATCTGAAGTTTTAAGTGTTTTTTCGTACTGGGTAGGGGGCTTTTTTTACAAAAAATGCCAGTCCCCAAAATCTGAAGAGTGTGATCACATCTTAAATAAAGCATAKGATCACATTTTGCCTTTTCTCTAGATAGCTCTATTTGTTGCTGTTTCAGTGCAGCGCTCCTGTCTCACCAGGACCTCATAGATGCTGTTGGTTAGACACATTCCCAGCAAAGCTGTGATCTCTGCTCCCCAGAATGATGTTCCTGTCAACACGGTGTGAATTTACAAACTCATTTGGAGATACATAATGATAAAGTGCAAAGTGGGGAAAAAAAATCAACTAATTAACCTGAGAAGTTCATTTTAACACAAAGGGGAAAAAAACAGTACTAGAACACATTTGCCTCCTCTCAGGATCCATCCTCGCAATAGGCAAAATCTGGGTGGGCTGGTTTTCACGGTGCTTAGCGCTCGGCAGTTCAAGCTGACATCGGTGAGCTGGTCCTAACAGAGCTCCAGTAACAACCACCTGCATTTTTGAAGCGGCAAAAGCAAGGTTTTACTTCTGACACTTCAGGGATAAGGTTTCTTATACAGAAGTTAAAGATACCATTGATTCCCTCTGTACTGCCAAGAAAAAGGCACTAATCCTCATGCAGGCTGGGGTAAGACTCACAGCTCTGTGTTCATCCCTACCGCCTCTGGTTCATGCCCAAAGCTACTTTAGACACAAATATTAACCAATGCAGAAACCAGATTTCACCACAACTCTTTCCATCTACCATTAAGTCGAAGCTGTTGACAATACCAGCACACCCATCTGTCCAAAACCAATAAAGGTAATAACATTTAATTGCCCAAATAACGTGCATTGTTCTCCTGATCAACTGGGATTCTCAAGCCAAGAAACCCTATGTTGAAAAGYCAGCAATCCTGGCAGTCAGAGATTAATCCGTGTTAAAAGTGGACAGGATTTTCTTTTGCATGAGAAAACACTTCACTTTATTAGTCTGTTAGAGTATTGGCAGGGTTTCTCTCTTTTCAAAGCTGTGGAAGAAGATGTAGAGTTGGTTATTCATGGTAGATCTTGCGTTCATCTCTGAAGGACAATGAGCAAAATCTTAAAGTAAGGGTAATCTCTGCAGTTCTGCTGACAAATTCACTCTAGTCAAAAAAAMCAGCTCTTTATGCACCGTCATTACAATAATTTGTATATTTTTAGTATTATACTGGCAGTTAGAAGCCCCAGTTGAGGTCAAAACCTTGCTGGACAGCTTTCCAGAAACATATACTTAAGACAGTCCTCATGGTGAAGGATTTATACGCTACACACAAATTCTGCTGAGTTACACCCTGATTTCTATGACAGGGTATATTTTATAGGTAAAAAAACCCCAAACAACRTCTTCCAAATATTTTTCTTGTATCTGTGATGCCTGAAATTAAGATGAGCAGTATGCCTTTAAAAAAAAAGGTRAAGTRTTTTGTGGGGTTTGCATCTGCCGATGGATTCAGATTTAATAGTACATACTACACGTTGCCAACTGTTAAGGAAAACAGGTTCCAGTTGTACCACGTTTTGTTTAATTTATGTGAGCACTGGCAGAGAGGTGAGGGGGGAAAAAATGACCTSGAGAGCAAAAATTTTTTTCCTTCCTTTTTTTTGCTGTTCTGACAATAAACTTGCCAAGTTTGGGAAGCTCCAGAGAGCTCCTCCACACCCGAGCACAAGGGACAGCCAGTCCCCGCTCACCCCGGCCGTCGGTGCTCCGGACGGCCGCGCACCCCCCGGCTGCAAAGGGCAGCGGTGAGAGCGGTCTGGGCGCCCGCGGGGGGTGCCCGGGCGACGGGGGAGTTACTCGGCGGGTCCCCGGGTACGAGCAGGGTCCCTGGGGCTGCTGGGGGCTCACCTGGAAAGCAGATAAAGATCACATCTCCGTCTTTCCTAGGCTTACACCAAGCACTCATCTGCTAGACTYGGGAGCCAGGTCACGTGTTATTTTTTGAAATCAGGTATTATCTAATCTAGGCCCAACAGATTTCATACGATGCAAGTTTTTACAAAGAAAAGCAAGTCCTCCAGAGCAGCCGTGTTTTGGCGGTTGATTCCCCCATCACACCCGGCCCAGCCACCAGCAGCCCCTCGCAGCAGCCAAGCAAGGGAAAGTTCAAGTCTGAGGGAGTTCTTTGTCCAAAGTAAGAATAAAAATAAATTTGATAAGGGGAGACATATGAGAGCAGTAACTTTGCTCCCACCTGCAGCTAGCTGCCCTGGCTGAGCTCACAGCCCTCCATCCCTAGCACCGCTCAAGGCCCATTAGGACCAATTCCCGCCTGTCTGAGTGCCATGTACCTTCAAGTCCATTTTCTCCCCCGTTTCTATTTTTAAAATTGCTGTAGCTTATAAGAGTATTTTGTTCTGCGGAGTGACAGGCTGTCATTTAGCCTGAATGTGCCCCTTCCCTGCGATAARTATCCCAGGTAATTCACTAAGCCCACAGACACTTTCCTTAAGGCTCACTATAAGGCATGCTGTAGGTTTTCCATGGAGTCACTAGGTCCATATCATCTACTGTCCCAGTGTCACCAGGGAACACCATGGACCATGAGAAAACATTCCAAATACAGGARGGCCAAAGCACCCCTACGATACCCACTGATCAACCACAGCCAACAAGGATTTAGCCATCCCAAAGCAAACTAAGGAATCGACCCTGCAAACAAAGACTGTGGGAAAATTATCACTCAAAGAGCATAGGTGCGGTAAGAAGGATGACCGCAARCAAAGGGTCTGAGTAATTCATTGTGACTTTAATTTTCGCCATTGAAACACTCTGCAAAAGACTATTACCAGTTAAAAACCAAATGGCTTATTAAGTTTTATAGTAACAATCAATATAACGATTTGGTTTTCAGACATAGGTTGGGATAAAATGAAAATGGGAGGAMCTGGAAATGTACTTTATTTCCAGTTACTGGCTTTGACAATCGCCAACCTCTCCAAACCCCGGGGTGCATTTCCACCCGCCCCAGGCAATGCCGCAGCAAACCAGCGCTATAGCCCAGACTCCGCCTCGCCTCTTAGCAAACCGCGGAACCACTGAGAAACTTTCGGGATACCAGGTATAATGCAAAGCACAAAACTGAGAGGTAAAGCAGCGCAAACCTCAGTGCAATTTTATTTCATTAAATAACTGGCATTTTTAATTTGGCACATTAAAATAAAAAAAAATCTCTGTCAACAAATTTGACAAAAAGATTCATGAACAGTACAAACACAGKTCAATTGAGAAAGAGCGTGTTTTCTCCTAGCTGTGTGTTTAAACTATACCTCATTATTTTTGTTATTTTTAATGTCTACCGTATTTATTACAACTTAAGTGATAAGATTTAACATGCTCTACAAAAACAGTAGGAAAGACAAAAAGAATGGTTTGCTAGTTTTGCTAGCTCATACCTTTATAATGGCACAAGAAAAAAACTTCGTTTCATGAACCCAACAGCATCTTATCTAAAATTCACCCCGGAGATTAGGATCAACTGTCAGACCAATTTTCCAGACTGCTTAGGAGCTGAGTGAGGAACAGCAAAGGGAGGGAAGAGGGAGAAGCACACACATTTATTGCTAAAGAATTCAATTTGGAGAAGTAGCAGAAGGAAAAACAAAGCAGTATGTATAAATAAACCATTGCATAGAAATGTATATAATAATTTGCCACATAGAGGTACCACAAATCAGCTAGTTCGCCCCACGGAACAGTTCATTTTTTTGATAAACTGTTACAACTTTTTTCATAGTTTAGAGCATGAATGGTATACCTCAGCTACCTCACTGCTGCAGCATTTACTTGCTTGCTAACATGCAAACGTGCCCTATTACCCGYAAGAGGAGTCCCAGACCTGCCCCAAAGCCAGGCTGCAGTGCGAGGGCTGACGGCCCTGCTCTAATTCTGCATGTGGCGTTTTCACGGGGCTGATAAGGGTTTTGAGCCGGGATCAGCTGCTGGGTTATGATAACCAGGAAAGAGTCGTAACATATTTAAATACTAAGTGCAGGGTTACAGCACAGCATAGATGCATGCTCAGAAACAAACACGGGCTTTATTTCACATATGTGCATTCATCATAAACGTAGCCATATAATGCACATTTGAATAAACAATTATTATTGCACTAACAGATGGATTTCTTAGAGAGAGCAGCAGACGCTTTGCTTGTCTCAAGCAGGACATTTTATAGAAGAGTTATCATCTGCCTCATTCCTCAGTGCTTTTGCACTTAGAGGTATTTATTCTCTTCTGAAATGTAAGAATAGTCTTCCTGAGAAAGTAAGCACAGGGTTTGGGGGCTTTTTTAATAACAATTTGATTCTCTAGAGAAATACATTTATCACAGGTGGGAAAAATATATATTCRTGATTTCTTTTATTTCTTTGTGGATTTAATGCCCTTCACAGTTGACCATATCACAAAAAAATTCCTAAAGATGGAAAGCTGCCTTTCAATGGACTTCAGCACCTCYGCTCTGTAGCCCTGCACACCATCCAGCCGGTCTCACACCGAGATGTGTTATAGATCTCAGTGTGTTATAGACACACTTCTGCAGCTGCACATCCTCCATAAGGCTTGAAGAAGTCAAGTCATTTCTCCATTTCCACATATCCAATTTAGCTAACAAAGTGAAAACAAGCTGTAACTCCCTAAGGGCTGATGCCATCATGGTTGCTGCAGGCAGATGAAAAATTAATTTTTTTGTGCCAACTTCCAGAACCCCGCGCAGTACACAAATCACTTTACCTAGGACACTGACATYCTACTACAGGAAACGTTTTCAAGCACTGGAACAGGCAGGGAGCTCCCAGTTGCCACAGACTTGCTGGAGAACCAAGACATCAAAATAGCCTTTCCTAATTTTGAAAATCCTTCACAGTAGTAGTGGTATATGCACCTTAAAAAAAGATAATTTCCTTTACATCGCTAATACTCTGAGATTTTCTGTACTGCTGTCAGATAGAAAAACTACAAAACCACAAAAAGTCATTTAAATAATTTTTATTGTCAATATAATTTCTGTGCATTCAAGTATTACCGCAAAATTACCTTCCTTAAAAATCACTAAAACATCTCTATTAGTGCTCGATTTTATTTCTATAAAAATAACAACTTCCAGCCAAATTTGAGTTGACAGTTTCCCTTTAACTTTTGATTTATTCCTGCCGTTTTTTTGTTAAGTGGGATTTGGCCTTGATCCTACCTATTAGGACTCCATCTTGACGGGATCAGCATGGGAAACAACTCTGGGCACTTAGTCTTGTCTCTATAGCAGCAAGGCACCACCACAGTTAAAACTGGTGGTGATGCTGTCCAGGCTCTTATGAGCTGTCATTAAATTCAAGACAACAGGAGAATTTATTAGCTTTCAGACATCTATTAGATTAACCTGTACCTTATCGTTTCATATTCACCTCTTCATTACGCATTGCCCTGAGGAATGACCACACACTAAGGGCATCTCAGCATACCTGATGCCCCAGAGATCAGAGAACCGGGGAACGTACCCGTTTCCAAAGGGAATAAACACACAGAAAAGAAAGCCACAGCCTCAGCTGGTGTAAGCTGTCAGAGCCCCACTTACATCCACCAGCAGGGCACTTGACCCCAACCATACAGAATCACGTTTTTAAGTTGAATAAACCCAGCTATGCCATCAGCGCTCGTTACCCAGGAAGAGGCGGGTGSTCCCTGGGAAGCTGTGGTCCCAGTGCCTCCTGGTGGGAGGGCGGGCAGGGTGGGAAGGGCTAGCCCTGCGGGCAGGGATAGAAAATGCAAGAGAAACAGCAAGTGGAAAAGACATGATAAGGAAGGGAACATTAATAATACTCCTGAGAGGCCTTTATCAACTCCATTTTATAGGAAGGACGGGAAGGCGAGGAGGCAACACAGGTTGTTCTGGCTGCATCAGCCAAGATGCAAGTTCTGAACTTTGAATTTTTACAGAGAGCCGCAGCAAGCATTGGGCACAGCCAGAACACATGTTACAGCACAAGAGAGGTGGTTATGGACCTGGGTKTCAAAGAAAATTCAAATGCTGAAGGCTGGGGACTGAGGAATCGATGGAGAATGTAACACAGTGAATACTAAACTCTGCGTTTTCCTCGAGATACACAACATACAGGCTGATATGTGGAATTCAATCTGATATTCAATTTGATATTTTTTTTAACATGGAAATTAAGTACTGAGATACATGGGATAATTAAGTACTGAGATGCACTGTCACAAGATGAGCATTAGACATCTATCAAACAGCTACGGCCAGTTGAGCTCATCCTGGAAAAAAGATGATCTTTGTTTCACTTTTAAATTAGAGAGTATATGCTTATACCTATCCTCAGCGTTTAAAGTATGGTACACTGTATTACTGGGACTAAATGTTAGTGGTCTCTGATATCATGACTGAAAACAAAAGTGTTGATTAAGCTTACCAAGTTGTGTTTATCAAGCAGAGGTACTTAGAAACCAGCAAATGCATGGCTCTCCCAGGATAAAGGGCCATATTCACAGTGAAAAGGGAATTTGCTATCATCAGACTTGTAGTTGGTCCAGTCAAGCTTTCTTTGGCCACAGAACTTGTAATATCAACTTATCTGTGTTTATCTCAAGATGTCTAAAAATAAATCTGTGTTTAAAAAAGAAGTACAGATTTACCACAAAAATAATTTATAAATTTATTTCAAAAGTAAATTTGTGTCAATCTTAGCAGGATTTTGATAGCCCAGCGAGCAGTGGTGGCTGTCACGGTGTGCGCAAACAGGGCTCCTGCAGTGTCCCCCCCCCCAAGTCTGTGCGGTTTTGGCACGATCACATCAGCTGTGTGCAACTGGCACCTCTGCATCTCACAATTTGCATTTTATCTGTGATCTTGTATTAAGGAGCTCATCGGTTGTTGCTGCTGGAAATAGAAGCCTGCCGCACTTCTTAAGGCCCAAATTCTCCATTCTCATAGAAGAAAATTTCCTGCTGTTCTGCTCTTATTGGTATATTGAACATGCCAATAGCTGGAAACGACAATCCCGCAAAGATGTAAATTCCTCCTGTGTTGCCAAGTGCTGCAATACATTTACAAAGCAATTGCGCTCAGTTTGTACTGTGTGCAAAAATACCATGCATATAATTATGAGGCTGAATTTAATGACATTGAAACAAATCTCCATTCTGATGAATGCATAATTACTGTTATTAAAATATTTATGAAATAATAAATTTATTAGAAAATCTTCTGCATATGAACTTGCAGAATGCTTTACTCTACAGAAAYTCTAAAATGGCAGCAGAGAAAACAAACTTGCAAGGCACCAAACCTCAGCATTTCCATCTGAGACAATGTAGGCACAAAGGTCTCCCGAGATCAGGAACCTGCTGTCCTCTCCTTCAAAAATACTGAATAGAGAGAATTGGGATTTTATTATTTTCTTCATTCGGAAAATTTTCAGTTCTTTAAACAAGGACTATTGTGGAAGCAAACTTCTTGTGGGATTTTTGTTTGGTTGTTTTTTAACAGAGGTAGTCTAGACTGGAAATGCATCATTGGGACGAGACAGAATTGAAAATAACCCCTAGTACCCATCCAGACCATTGGAAATTTAGGCTGAATCAGCCTGAATCAGAYGGAGATGGAGTTTCACAAGTCCCAGCTGAGTGTATGTTAATCTTGCAGATAAATCTCTCCCACTAAAGCATTCAAAACCTCTACTTTCTGTACCTAACTKCCAGCATAGAAGGGAGAGCAAAAGTCTTGCTTTAGGAAGGTACTTATTGCATCTTGCGTTGCACTTAAGYGTCATAGCCTGATGTGAAAATACAGTCAAAGCAAAACCAGGAAAATTTCCAGCAAAGAAGACAAAAGCTGACTATTAAGAGGGCAAAAATAGTCTTTCATGGAGGTTGTAGAATATTCTTCAGAACAGTTTATAAAAGAACCTAGGGAAGCATCTGCCAGCACCAGCCTGGCTATATGGGTCCCATCTCAGACCAGTGACTCACCACGAGTACGGAGAACCACGGCTGAGGGGGTCGGYGGCAGGAGCCACGCCGATACCCTCTGCCCCCAGAAAACAGGAGGGGAGCACGCGAGGGGCCGGAGCCGGAGGTCGAGGGGACGGTACCGGGACAAAGGGATGCCTGAAACGGTCCAAGCGAATCAACCAGATCCTCGTCCAATTGCTGCCTTCCCACCGACATCGGCCGGTGCTGGAGCATCCAAAGAAAATGCTGGAAAATCGTGCTAAGATAAGTGTGTGTGTCTGTCCTCCACAGCCTTTGGATTTATAGTCCTATTTAACTCTTCTAAGAAAAGTTAGGATTAAGGACTTTGTGTAGGCTAGTAATAAATGGCTGCTATAAAAATCACATGCAGGGATCTATATTCACTTTTACGCCGTCATYACTGAAATTTGGTTTATGAACTAAAAGGATGACTTTTCCAGCTAGCCCTGGAAAGCCCCTATAACCACGCTACAACCMACTTTTTTACGTTTCCAGTGACAAGGGGTGTCTGAAGGCAGCGCAGAGCTCGGCTCGCCCTTCAGCTCCCAGCAAGGCTGCAGCACTGCCAGGGGCGATGCCCGCTCGCTCCACGGGGCTCGTATGGCCGAACCCCACCGGCTGCGGGCACCCCGAGCAGCGCTGGGCTGCTTGCCATGTCCTGCTATCAGCCACAGAAAYGTGAAATCTCTAACGGAGGAAGTGGAGATACGGTTGTGTCAACCCACCTGAGGAGAACCTGGATCAGAGTCATTTTTCAGGACAACTACAGCTTAAGGTTTTGGCTTTGTCAGCAGCTGTTATACCTGCAAGTGAAAAGCCAAAACCAGCTATAAAACTGTAMGAGGATGATCTAAGGGCATATCTACAGCAGGTGGGGGAGCACAGGGACCACACCAAAGCCAGATTGTCTGGCTTTTGAACTGGGAGCAGTAAAGCAACTCCAGCAAGGCATTGCCCTTGGGCTAAGGCGAGCGGCCCCGTGCCAGTTACCCACCGTGTGACAGGCTGACGGGGCTGTGTCCTCCCTGGGACTCCTGTGTCACTGCCTGGCACTGATCTGGGCTGTGCGGATGCCGGACTTGACCTTGGCTGCTTCCCCTACCAGGGCAATGCGCTGCACAGTGACCACTCTCAGCTCCTCCACCCCGACCTTGACTCTCCCTTTGATCCGTCAGAGCAGCCTCTCAGCAGAGACCAAGGTGGCAGGCACGTGGCCAGTAGCCTGCCACAAAGGGAAGAGCCACCACAGCCCTGTTATCCATCCCTTYGGCCCGTGCCGGGGTCCAGAAAGCCACCCCAGCTGCTGTCGGGGGAAGACCTGAGGCTGCTGCTGGTGGGAGGAAAGGGAGAGCTGGTCCTGCAGAGCATCCTCCTTCCAGCACCCTCTCACCCTGCACCAGCCGCACGCCGACCTCTCCATGCTCTTCCCCCTGTTTTCCACCTCGGTTTCTGCCCGTCCTCCCTTCACTCACCTCCCGGGTAGGAGCAGCCAAACCTGAACACAACCCGTTGACTGTATTGCTGAACACCTTCGAGGTCGCCCTGTATTACTAAAACACTTCTTTTCTCTATTAATCACACATCACTGATTCTTCTGAGTCCTAATATCATCATAACGTGAGACAGAATCGAAAAGCCAAACAAGCTGGTGACACGACTGACAGCAAGGAGAGCTGAGGCGTGCTCCATCCCGTCCTCGCCCACCATGACCCCRCACTGGTGCCTGCTCTCCCCTTCCCAGCCTTATCCCTGAGCAAGATGTTAAAAGACAGGTCACTTCTGTTTACAGCATAAAATATCTAAAAAAAAATATTTATATATATATATGCAAGTATATATATATTTATATCTATAAAACACCTACATACACAAACATATTCATAGACATTAAGCAGAACTGTCATCAGAATGAAATCCTGCAACCTAAGACTGCTTCTAACTGTCCCCCCCACCCACACAGGTCAGGCTACCCTTTTAACAAAAATAGAGCTATTTGATGTGCCCTACRTGTGAAAAGATTTTATCTGTGCCACACCAGGCAGCGGACGGCGTTCAGGAGGGAAGGTCTCCCAAGTCTGCCTCCTCCTCCCATTTAAATCAGAGGCCAGGGAGTCCGAGTGCTTCACATGATCTCAACGCAAGGAGAAAGGTGATCTCCAATTAGGAGCACTTCTCAGGGGTTTGGGCATGCTTGCCAAGTCCATTTAAAAGCACTTGGAAGCGAGGCATTGGCCTGCATTACCCCGTCAGCCAAGGAATAAGAGGATATATACTTCGCAGCACACTCGCATTCATACAGCACGCTAATGCCTYTCCCGAACACCCCAAATGACACAGCAAAAGCATCACTTATCACAATATAGSCTAAATTAGAGGGAAGTCGGGCAAYACTGCTGGAGTTACGGTTTCTCTGGAAGTGTAATACCACTTGTCAAATATTGTCAGATGGGGGCACTTGTCCCCTGGAGAAGGAGCCAGACCCCGATGTGAAGGTCTCGGCAGCCGCCCCGTGCTTGGGGTGCACCATCCTGCACCCTGCCACCGGGTCCGCATGCGCTCGGCGCCGGCGAAGGGCTTTGTTACAAAATACAGCTCGCCGCACCTCAGTACCGGTTCCACCAGCCTCAGCAGCCCCCGAGCTGCAAAAAGAAAGAAAAATGTGCCCTGGCAACCTCCGCTGTGCTGTCTGTGCAGGGGTAGCACGATGGCCCTGTGACACGGGGACTCAGAAATTAAAGAGCTTTTAGACCATTCCCACATATCAATTGCTGTAATTTGAAGTCTCTCTTCCTGATGTAGTACGATTGCATGGAAGAACTATGCTAGCTCTGCAGGCATGAGTTACCTGCAGCAAGGTAAAACGTGTGGTGACTGTGCATGAGTGACCGGTGGCCTGGGGCAGGGCAGGGCTACCATATTTTAGTGGTCCATAACAGGACCACGTTTTATTCTCAGCTAAATTGGTGATGATTCAGAATACCTCTACTGCCTTCAGCAGAAGGGCTTTATAGGACCTTGCAAATCATCAGTAACGAGGAAGGCTTTAGAAATACTTGTTTTTCTTCAGATTTCTCTCTGCCTGGATACCCACTCCACCACACTAATGACCTGACTATATTGGATTCCCTGCTCTCCAAACAGCCTTAATTACATGCTTCGTATCTTCCAATATTATGATAAAATTCATCATCATCCTATGTCTGGGACAGTCAGCATTGTCACTCATTGAGATTAATTTGAATATCACTATAAATAGAAAAAACAACATCTGATATTACGATGCAGAGTATTGTGTCTGATGGTTTTAATGCCTCCAAGCAAAACTCATTTAATAGAATAAAATACATAATATAGTACRTGTAGTTTTACAGTATTAGTGTTATGAGATTCAAAAACAGATCAATATTTCTTTCATAAAAATTAATGCCTTGAAATGATCCCTCCATTTGTCATTCCAAAGAGGTCACCGTACTTCATTTCAAAGAGTAAACTGGGAATTGCACAAATGTACTCGCTTTGTACATGCTTTCACCCTACAAGCTGACAGTTCCAGCATCCCCCTGTGCTGCCCCCATGCCAGCCCCAACTACCTGCTAATCCCTCGCTCACAGAAGCACCAGCACCCCYCTCTGTCTCTCTCCATGGGCGAGCATCCCCCTCCTGGCAGGGCCGGTCTTCTTCCACATGACCCTTTGCTGTTCCTTCTACCCAAYGTCTACAGACAGACGCTTGAAAACAGATTAAGAGCTGAGATTATTGCTAATATTGAATTTTGCCTTGTCAAGAAAATAAATTTTACCTCCAAAACACCGTGTTCCAGAAAAATACATTCATAGCACCACCAACCTCCCATTAGTAACTCCACATGGAAACATGTGAATTCTTGAAGCAGGGATTTTCCTTTGCTTCTGATTCACACAGAGGAAATAAGATTCCACGTCTATTAACTATAGCCCAATATTTCAACAGCAATACAGTAGTAGGGCATAGCTCAGCTTGTTGACATGTATTAGGTGCATCAGTAACAACAAGGACAAATATTTGGAGGCTCATGAAAATGGAAGCTTGCTGAGAAACACAAAAGCCATTTTTTGAAAACAGGCAAAGAATTGAAGTTTACTGTTTCCTATTTTTAGCTTTTTGTTAAATTCTCTATGTAAGTCTAATTGAAAAATGTATAGTTTTCCTGAAATATCTTTTAAAAAATGAATCGTTACTCCACTTCCTAAAACCAGTGTTGTCTTATTAAAGGTTAGAAGAGGAAAATGCAATGAACTGGTAATGAGTTCAAAATATACTAGCATCTAGAGAAAAATAGTGCTGAAGTATGTTASTTTTCTTCCCAAATACCGGTGATAACCCAAGAGTCCCCCCATGGCAGGTACATTGCAGTAAATTAAATTTGCCATTCATTACCATCTCATTAGGTCAAGTCCAGCAGGAGGGGTCTCAGCATGAATCTTTGGCTTTGCACCCAGAACCTATGCAAATGGAAACCTGTGGGCCTATATCCCATGTTCCTGCAGGAAACTTAAACCAAYGAGAGGGAGAGAGAGAGGAACAATCAGTTTGCAAATACTTCTGCTGCAGAGTGAAGGAGTTTAGAGAAACTGATCAGATGAGCAGCACAAAATTAATTAAAAAACAAACACTTCAGAAGCATCTCTTGAAAACGTGGGGTCACATGTTCTGTAAAGCAATTCTCATACAGCCCTTATCCTTCTTCCCCGTGACCATGCTGCAAATCCAGCAGAAACAGGCACCGATGACTGCCAAGAACCAAATTTAATTCCCTCAAGCCAGAAGCTGAGACAGAACCACAATCTCCATCGATACCAGTCGCAGCACCTCGAACGTTGCAGCTCAGCCAGCCACAGCTTGTTGATGCAGGCGGCTACCACCGCTTTGGCAAAGAGRACATCCTCACTCGGAGAGCCCTGGAAAATGCACACCCTTTTCTAAGAAAAAAGMAGCATCCAACCTTTCCTTTCCGAATAATCACATCTCTACTGGCTTCACT